>JAPDSC010073705.1:28719-46177 GCA_026290005.1 Latrodectus geometricus | reverse complement strand
TTTCAAAAATATGTGATTGTCCAAAAAATGTTATACATTGAATTATGAACTTCTCTCGATTGCAAATAAGTTTTGGTTTTATATTTTTAAATATAAGAAATTTCTTTAACGAACTGAAGCAGGGCCCTATATGAAAATGAAGGTTTAAATTGAATTGTTGGAGATTTTACAAATTTTATCACAAAATTTTCCACTTTATTTCTCGAACACTACCATGATTTTAAACTATCAGTTTAAATGATTTTAAACAATTCATTAGTGTGGTTTACTTATTTTGTATTTAATATTAATCTGTAGCTTCAGAATTTCCATCTTAAACTGTTCTTTAAGATAATTCATCAACTCACGTAGTACTGCAATTAGTGCTAAAAGGTATTGCAAACAAAGCAAATAATTACTGTGAGATAAATAAAAATATAAGCGTGATTATGAGGTGAGGATTTTTCCAAATTCGGATGCACAGTTACGAGAAACGCTTTTTCTGCTCTCCCTCATACTGCTACTGCAAAGTAAAATTTATGGATCAATTTGGAGGAGAAATTTTTAATACCCAAACCCTGCTTCAATCAATTCCATCTTTTATTTATGCTGAAAGGTCTTCCGGGCAGTAAACATTCCATGGAAGTAATGAATAGTTGTATAATACGGCGGTCACTTGATTTAATGAATTGACAATATAATAGTATAACATGAGAGTTCTGAAGCTGGGAACCAGATGCAACAAATGCAAATGTGGGATATGCATTTGTTCAGAAGTGTAGGTAGTATTATATAAGGGCATTTTTTAAAACACATTTAGAAAATCAAGACTTTCATGTGATAAATTCAAAAGGGAATATTATATTAGATTCTATCTCTTGTATTCGAATGAAGACATTTCATTTAAATTGTTTCTTAAGACAAAGACATGCCTCTATTAGTCCTCGAATTATTAATTGATGACAGAAAATTGAATCATGCTAGTGATTAACAGGAAGACTGTAGTTGACACAAGGAGACATCAGAAGAGGAAGATGGATTAATATTCCAATCAGTCTTCATAGCATTAAGTTAGCTATAAAGGAATCCAATGTGACTCGTAATCACACCGCCGGTGACTACAAGCATCATTGATTTGTATTTCTCACAATAAGACCATAGCTTATTGAGCTCATTATGGTTCTTCACCTGTAGCCACTGATAAGATCGCTTACAGTGGCAGCAAGCTCTTAAAACATGAAATTTCACTTATTTTATGAAATTGTATTCAGAGATGTATTTTGCATTCAGCCATCTAATCATTGGAATTTTCAACAGCCTATAGGCTGTTGCTCCCGGGTTCGAATCCCGGTTTGGACATGGACGTTTCCTTTCTCTTTCTGTGTTTTTATGACCTTTCTTCTAAGATGATGGATGAATGTGGCCCATCCCATAAACAGGTTTATGGTGGTGTGACGTGGGTAATGCTACTCACCTCCGTGACATGGTACGCAAGTGCTCACCGGGTAACACTAAATGAGTATCAGTTTCCTGCCTTACGGAGAAGGGTTAGTTATCCAGTGCCGGTCGTTGGGAAAAAAATGACTCTTTCAAATGTGAAATCATCAATTACATTGGTAACCTTATATTAAAAACGGAATGTGTAAGCGTGCGATGTTTTATAAAGAGAAAAAATCCCGGAAATATTAAGTTTTTATATTCAACTATAATTATAATATAATATATATATAAATACTAAAAATTATGCCTTTTATATACTTTATATATATATAGTTAAACATATTCAATAATATATTCAAACATATATGAATTTTATGAAACAAGGTTATATGGATTGATAAATGTGTCATTTTTTTAAAAAAAAAAACCATTGAACTAAATAATAGATAATGTTAAAGGGTAAAAAAGTGTCACGTTTAAGAACAGAACCATTTTGCCGTAAACTTATCCCAACAATTTTGACGAATTTTTGTCAAACATTCAAACATATGGTCCATCATATATGATTTCGATAGAAATTAAGATACAAACATAAAAAGGAGTAAAGTACTAACTGCCGAAAAAATGGCACAGAAATGCAGCGTTTAGTAAAACAATAATTTCAAAAATAAAATACTACTGTACTGGGAAAAAAAAAAAAAAAAAAAACCAAGAGCCCGTAGTTATTAAGAAATTTCAGTCAAATATAACCAAAAATGTATTCACACAAGCATAAAGAAATATAAAACTAGTATTCAAATATTCTGACTGAATACAAAATAATGAATATAATTAATGATTTCTTAAGTGATTGAAATTTCAGCTTTTGACTTCGGAAGTTCAACAATGAGATTAACTCTTTCACAGTGCAACAAATGTGTGTGCATTGTTGTATATTAATCAATTAAATTCTAATTTGGAATAACAATGTTTCATATGTACACCAACAATGAATACTTGGTTCTTATTTGCATTGTTAGTAACGAATTGTTTCATGATACTACAACAATCAACGGTTACATTTTTACAAGCATTCTTGTTTTTTTACAAGCGTACTCAAGTTGAAATAAAAGTTTGCAAAGATATTTTATTAAACATAAGCTTTTAATTTGCCTAAGAAGCAAAATAATGGATTATCCAGTATTATCATCAACATACTTGTGGCTAATTCACCTTGGTAATGTTTAAAAAATTTTTAGATCATGGTTTGGTATTTTATCTTATATATCTTTTTTAATTGAAAAAGATACAAAATTATTCTTATGAATAATTATATATTATTAATTGATTATTAATTTTATTATTAATTAATATTAATAATTAATATTAATAATAATATTAATTGATGATTTCTATAAAGGCATAAGGTATTTCTTTCTTATAAGATTCGAAATTTAAGTTTCAATTTCAAGGATTTAACTAACAATCTGATCTTAAATCCTGCTCTTCTGTCTTCTAAAACAACTTTTTCTATGGTAATAAAATTATTGTGTTCATTAATTAATGAACGTTAATTTTGTAAGCACTTTAAAACAAGAGTAGACTTTAAATCCAAGAGAATATTGAATTTTAATTGACAGTTTTGATTGCATGAATAAATGTTTTACCCTTTTCTTTCCTTTTCACTTTTAAATCGCTTCCGAATTTTTGAGTGAAATAAATTTAATTGTTTTTCTTGAATTACCATTGAATTGAAGAATGTAGAAACTTCGTCCTTGATGTCATCAACTTCTTTTGTCGTGACAAAATTTTCTTGGAAGTGAATTGTAAAACATACCACATCTGGCAATCTTCGACTCCCTTATTTCCATTCTGAAAAATTATATGGATATCGTATTTTGAAAATATTTCTTCATTCTATTTATCTCGTCATAATGTAATATAAGAATTCGGTGTAGTATCCTTTAGTTTGGCAAAAAATTGAGCAACAAATATAAGAGATAAAATTTAATTTCTGGTAACTCTGGTATTTTCAGCGCTTTCACTACGCAGTTTTAGGGTTACCATTTTATTCACATTTTGCTTATCTTGATGTCAAAAAATCAAGGGGCACTGATTTAAATTTTTAGTATTCAAAAGAGATTTTAAATATTTAATATTCAAAATCTTTCATATAATGTTAGATCCTCCATTGTAACACTTTTTAAAGCAAAACCTATAAGAAAAGTTACAATGGAAGATCTAAAAACTAGCATAGTTTCCGGAAGAAAACGGAAACTATAGAAAAATGCCTTTTAAAAATTTTAACGAGTATAAAAACTCCAAATCAGCGAGAACACGGCACGGAGTTAAATGGCGATTGCCACTTTTCTCATCATAACCATAGTAAAATTTGGATCGCTATTTTTTGATACAACTCTTTAGTTTAAGTAAAACTGCATAAAATACTCAAAAACTAGCTAATATCAAAAGACATAAATGATTTTCTGTTTAATTTCACATTATATGAGACATTTTGAATATTAAATATTTTCATAAATTACTCAAAATATTTTGTTTAACAGAAAAGTTCAGATTTTAACATTACATATATTTCATAAAGGAAACGAAAGTAATTGTTTCCTTTTTATCATTATTATGACTATTATCATACCTTCGAGAATTAGAAATTTTTTTTCCAATCGAATTTTTGTACAACATAGATTTCACGCAAAAAATGAAAAGATTTGTTGATATCTATTCTGGATGGTATCATGTCTTCAGGTATTCATTTTTGCTCAAATTGGTAATTTCAAGCATTCAAAAATCATATAAGATAAAGTATTGAATATTTTAAATGTACTCTTAAACCAAAATACAAGACATCAAATTTACATGAACTAATATAGAAATATATCCCATTAAAAACTGCAAAACCGAGTCTTTTGCTTAAATTGATTACATTAATTCAGTATTTTTCTAATTAAAAGAAATGTTATTGTAATTAAGTACTGAGTAAACAAAAAGAGAAGAAATTTTCTACATTTAAGGCATTAAAGCCATTAACCATTCACCGAGAAAAATAAAAGAACATAATAACAATTATGGAAAATATCGCTTTCAAATCCTTTCAATAGAAAACTATGAATAACAAACAGCTTTATCGAGCTTGTATTTTTAAAGTTATAATATATATTTATATATATTTACAAAAAAAAAAGAAAAGTAAAGGTCTAAAAATAGGGAATCGAATACATTATGTATGTGCTTTTATAAATAAATGATCAGTAATTTACATAAACAGTTAAACATAGCATAAATTTGTATAATGTACTAAGCATTTCGAAGTACTTTTTACGAAATAAGTCATTGACATTTATGGCTCTACATTGCAATTAACACATTTGTCTCAAAATTACGCTCAAATTAATATATTTAAAATGATAAAAAAGAATGGGATTCTATTTACTAAATATTATTGTATAATTATTAATTTGAAATTTTTATTTTAGCAATTTCATTTCGGGGTATTATTACGGAAATTATGGGATTTTTCACATATTTAATATTTGCCTTTTTTAATGCATTTATGCTTAAGTTTCATAGAAAAAATGCAATTAAAGATGCCGAAGACAACTTTCTAAATGAAATCTCAAAAGAAAATGGATATAGTAAAAGAAGTTGTACAATGGATTTAGAACAAAATAGAAAAGTTATGAGTAATGAACTGAATTCTGAAAATCCTCTAGATGATGGAAATAATAATGGAATTTCTAAAAGTGGAGAAAAAAGTGAAGATTTTCAGATGAGTAGAAATCTCTGTATTGATGAAGCAAATGATATGTTAAAGATAAGTTTAGTTTACGCGAAAGATGAAGAAAATTTTACTTTAGGAGAGAACAATTTGCAAAAAATAAATGACGAGAAGCAAATTATTTCTGTACCTGAATTGGAAGAAGTAGAAATCCAGACAGGCGAAGTTATTCATTTTCAATCACAAGGAAAGAATCTAAAAGTAAAAGAAAATCCTATTGGTTCAAAACAAGACGAAAGTATACCTCCTGAAAATGTGACACCAAATTCTTTTAAAAAACAGAACAATTTTACACAAGTTGAAAATAATGAACTTCAGATGTGTGAATACGGGCATGAGACATGCGATTTCCGTTGTTTGTCGTGCCTCAAACTACTGAATGTGGGCTGCAGTTCTAGTGACGAGGAGAGCGAGAATAGCTCAGAATTGTCTTACAGGCTGAAATCAGTGGAACATAATGCTCATTTTTTAAATGACAAAGACTGGGTTGTAGAGCTTACTGCCGATGGTAAGAGAATAAGTACAGCCTGGAGAAAGTCGTCTTATCCATACAGAGATAAAAATGATACATCTCAGCACAAAAGAACTAACAGACTCCAAAAAGATATCGTAGATCTCAACAAAAAAAAAACTCGCAGCGAAACTGACTTCAAAAATTGCCAGATTTTAGCAAAACATGTTAACCAAACGAAAAGTTTTGGAATATGTGGATCTGCTCAGACTGCCCTCGAAAGCAATGAAAAAGCACAGATTAATAAATGCTGCAGTTTGAAAAATTTGAATGCTGATAAACTTTGCAGTGATGAAAGCATTGTCAAAAAGAAATGTTTTGGTACTTGGGCTTTTCCCAATTCTAAGATTTTAAATAGGATTGCAAAGTATTTTCCAAAGAAAAGCACTGTTCCTTTTAGGTAAGATTATTTATAAAATTTTCATAGCAAAATCTATCTAATAACAATAAATTACTGTAGAGACTCGTTTTTACGAATCTTTAACTTACGAATACTCATGACTTTACGAACTAGTTTTTGTCCCTAATGGAGTCCCATTGACACAATGATAATTTTAATTCCCATTTACGAATTAAATTTTTGAAAAATCTTTATATGAGCTTGCTTTTATGCATTTTTCGCTTGAGTTTTATTCTTATGATCTTATTCTTCATTTGCTTTTTTACTTTATGGTTGAGAAGTATGGATGGTCGTTATTATTGAAAGAAATTTGAATTATGGATAAATAACTGCAATATTAAATATTAATTCATCACTAAAAAGTAGTTTCTATTCTGAAATGGAAATTACTTTTCATTTTTTATAAATTCAAAAGGGATTTATGTGAGTAAACTTTGAGCTATTAATAAGTGCCAGCTTCAAATATCCTTCACTCCGGATTTCTTGAGGCAATTCGTGTGGAATTTTTCCCACCTAATCTAACTTCTGACTTTGTATGTATTTGAGTGTGTCAATAACTTCAAGTGAAAATTCAATATCATATTTTTGGAAGGAGAAATCATGTACTGGAATCTTCTAATGAAATAGAAATTCTACGTACAATGCTCATGTGAGGTATGCTTGGAATGACGTAGAAGAAAAAACGATATTTAATTCAAAAAATGTTTTTTTTTTTTTTTAAATATTATATTGATGCGACTAAAGTCATAATGGTGAAGTATTTTAGACATTATAAATTAAATAAAATATAGAAAATAATTGCAAAAACTATTTGGTCATATGATGTGTAGAAGTAGTTAGTGATATTTTTCCAATATAAATTATATAGGTATTTTCAATACACTATGCACTGAATATTTTCAATACACTATGCACAAAATTTCTATAGATAAATTGCAGAAAATATCACTTAAGTGTTATACTAATAAAATAGTGTGTGGAAAATAAGAACTATAATTTATGAAATTCTAGTTTACAATGAAACTAAAATTATAGTTTTCTTGCATTCTATCATTTCTAAAACTCTAAACATCAACGTTGTTTGTTTCAAAAATTGACATATATACTTTTGAAAAATCCACGAAATAAAATTTAAGAAATATATTATTCATTTTGGCGAATTTATACTCACCATCAATACAGTTTCCATGATGTTGTCCAAATGGTCCTCTGGCTTGCACTTTCAGTTGCTTAAAATCTTATAGAATATATAAATAGAGAGAAACTTGTTTACTTATTGATAATCACTAAAACAATTATCAACAATAGTATTTTTTGTTTTTTTTTATTATTTTTATTTATATATTTATTTATTTTTGCTTATCTTAATCAGAAGCCACTGTTTTAGAATTACGTCGGGCACAAGCTATAATACAAAAAATTCCCTGCACTTATGAAACAGTGATGAGTTATGCTATTCAAAAAGATATAATTCAATCAAATATAATAAAAATAATCTCTTTATATAGCTTTTTTTCAATCTATTATATATCAATTATTTATAAAATTATATGCGCCAAAAAGTAACCTAGCAAACTATATGTTTAAATTCGAAGCATTTATATTTTACAATAAGATAGAAATTTAGAATTAGAATCAATAATTATTCTAGTACTGAGATTTAAGCCCTTGTCAGATAGGATAAATATACACTTAATTATTAATGAAAACATAACATTTGGCGGGTAAAAATTTACTGTACATCCTTGGCGACATTTTCAAGAAGTCGCTAAAAATCTTGCTATTTTGCTCAAGAAAGGTCTAAAAATAAACAGAACATTGAATAATATTGCCTGATTGGTCGAAATCCCTTATCTGCGATTGGTCAGAATTGGTTGGGTTGCCAGAAAATGTTATTTATCTCCAAATGTGCAAAAATCGCACCAAGGGTGACAGTACAGTAAATCTCAGCCCCTTTGCTGAAATATTCTATGGAATATTTTTATTCTAATGTAATAGCATAATTTCTACGAAAGCTGAAAGAATTAACAGTACTATAATTTTATACAAATAATACGAGTTGCTATAATTCTGTATAAATAACTGATTGAGCTAAGAAGTACCTTTTTAAATAAACATCTACTTTAACCTTTAATAAACATAAACATCTACTTAAACCTTAAATAAACATCTACTTAAACCTTTTTAAATAAACATCTACTTGTTAATAAAATAGGCTGTTATCATGAGATGTTTTCCAACTAAATAAAAAATTTCTAAATGCTCCAAAAATAAAATTTTTAAGTATGCAGAAAAATCATTGGATTTGGATTCAGAAAATTGCCTAGGTTGACTTTAACGATTGAACATATTGACAAATCAAGCTGCTAGTAATGATAGGTTGGCGAAAATCCAAAATCTGGATTCCATGTTTCATAAAAACCGAATATATTTCCATCATTTGGTAATATAATGGACAAAATAGTTAATTTTACTATCGTATTTAAAAAAATGCAATAAGATAATTTGCATCGAATTTTATTTTTAAAAAAATGATACTAAAAATGTTTCAAAATGTTTATTATTGTTATTATAGTGAAAAAATAGTTTAATTATTTTCTTCAAATTTCAAAATTGTTTATAAGTAGCATTTAATTTTATTTTCTAATAACTGCATGAATTGTTTTACATGAAAATGTTAAATGTAATGGTCTGAAGGATAATAAATAATAAAATTTGGTTTTGATAGTTCTATTGAAATCCAATGTGGTAACAGAGATAGTAAGACAAAAAAGAAAGGACTTTTCAAAAAGTTTTTTTCTTTAAAATCAAAAGATTCAACGACTTTGAAAATTAAAGCAGGAAATAAAGAAACAAATGAAAGAAGAAAGAAAACTGAGGAGAACATAGATATATTGCCTAAAACGAAACTTAAAAATGATTTTCAACGAAATTCCATTAGAAAAGAAACTTTGAATGATACTAAAACGAAAAATAAAGAAATACATAATAAAAAAATCTCGACAGGAGAAAGAAAAGAAATACCACCAGAAACAATTCTGAAAAAGAACATTAAAGAAAATTCTTCCAGGAAAAAGACAGTGAAATACTGCCCTTATTTCGTTCAATTCGAATATGATCCAGATGATAAAATCACAAGCCCGTTTGAAGCTTATAGATATCAAATTAGAAAGTATACGCAAAAGAAATCGGCACCTCTACCCAAAGATGCGTCTCCTATAGCGAAGATACCTGAAGAGGAAATGCTTGATTTAAGGTTTGTATTTTTTGAATAAAATCAAACAAAATAGCTCTTTCAAATAATTTATTAATGTAAACTATTGTTCGACATAATAGTTTTTGTAATAAAATTTCATTTATATAAAGTATTTCATGTTATATTTTGGCATTTCAGTATAAAATAGCTTTTGAACTGTTGGCGTTTAGTGATGGATAGTCACTAACGTTGTCAAAATCTTTTAAATAGTATATGCACAAATAAGATGTATACTTATCAAATAACCTGAGATCCAAATTCTTGCTTCATCTTCTAAAACTGAAGATTTATATACTAAATATAGCTAGAGAAAATGCTGGATTTAAATTATAATTTTTCACAAAGTTAAGAGACATATTCTGTTATTTATTATTAAATTGAATCCATATTTTTTGTTATTGTTATATATAATTCAACTTAACATTTTTAAATTCGCTTTAAATAGAGCATTTAATTTTATTTTTGGTAAGTAAAATATGTTCTTACCTGCAAAAAAGATCTTCCAAAAAAAAAAAAAAAAAATAATAATAATGATGAGGAAACTGTACGCGTTCCTTAATAGTCTATGAATTACCCATTATCCGAAAAAAATTCTAAATATATTATTCCTAAATGATTATTATACACATATATAAAATTCACAAAAGAAGTAAAAAAGTTACATGTGTATTTATACAATAGATGTTAAAATCCAATTTAGGTCAAAATCTTCATTTATTTACTTAAACATATAATATGAATAATTTGAAATTCTTCCATTCTTTTTTTTAATCTTTTCTAATTTATATATTTTAAACTTGTTGTCATATATAAGAAACTTGGCTTCTAAGCAGAAATGAACCCGACGTCGTGAATTTAATATTTTCAATGGTTATAAAATGAATTAGTTTATGTCAATGAATTTATCCATCTTGTGTAATTTTGTAATAATTTATTTATGCTTTTCCTTTTAGAGATGGCGTTTCGCAAGAAATTCTGTCAATTAAAGGATCTCTTGAAAATTTTTCAAAAAATGAAACAGTTGAGCTCCAAAAAGATTCTAAAGCTTTGAATCTTTTTCATTGTGAACTGGGAGAACCAAGTACAAAAGCATCTGAGTCAACTTTTGAAGAGCATAAAAAAATAAAAAAAAGATTCTTTCCAAGAAAGTTCCTGGGAAAAATTTTTTGAAACATTTTTTGTAGTTTGATGACTAACAAAATATTCTTACAAAAATATAAATTTTCTATGATGGCAAATAATGAAGATATAATGGGTAATGAATATTTAAAGTGGAAAAAAATCAACGCATATAGATGTCAAAGTTTACATTGAAATAACATTGAAAGGAAAAATTTTTCTATTAAAAAATAACAATTTAAAAGTCTGCAAAAAATAATAAATATTGCATTTTAGTTATTAAGTGTTTAAATTCTTTTTGATAAAATAAATTTTGTTTCTGTATTAGCCAATAATTCATTGTATATCATTCTAATATTTAATTGTGCTTTATATTATTTAAGAAAGATATTAAAATTACAATGTACAACGTGATCATATGAAGATAAATATAGAAAAACAAGAAGTAGGTTGGAAAGTTAGCATAATTTATGTGTTTTGTTAACATTTAACTGGAACTAATCCACACTTTAGGATTCCAAAAGTGCAGTAAATTGTCGCATATATAGTCAGTAAATATAATTAGATATTTCTTCGTATAAAAACAGCAAATTCGTTTTTATCAGTCAAACAAAAAGGCTAAAACTAGGGACAAACCAGAAACAATTACTAAAGACTAATGGTAAGAGAGGCGCTGTTTAAATATTAGCTTAACAAAAACTTTTGATTTCTATTAGAGTTTCTCTTTTTTGTAACCAAAAACATGCAAATGTCTTATGTTACATTATCACTAATATTTTTGCTTACTTCTCTTTCTACATAATTTTTTTGACGCCATCATTAAGCAAAATCAATTTATAAGCATTAAAATATTTTTGATGTTAAGAATATAAATTATTCTTTTAATATGCACGTTTATTTTTAAATATATATTTTTTAAAATTCAAAGTGCAATTTTTTAAGAAAGATAAGATGATTAGAGAAATAATCATTTTTAATTAATTATCTTCAACTAAGAATAATGTCACACTAAAATTCGACCATAAAATTATGTTTGTTTTACATATTTTTTAAAAGATTTGTGAGATGCTTATTACCTTTTACTCATATATCCTATTGATATCTTCATATTTAGACGACTTGTAGAAAAGTATGATTTTTAAACCATGTAATCAAAGCCTGGCTTTTCTATAAAAGGGATTGGGTGCAGAAAAACCACTTGGGGTCTTAAATTTCTTTTAAACTGAATATATTACTTACATGAACATTGTTATTAATACATGTTTACTTAATGAGTGATTTTTTTCCTTCTATATTCAATAATCTTTTCTATAGAACTTTTGCTAATCTTTCACTAATCACATTAAGTACTTCAATGAACTCTATAAAAGACTCATTTAAATTATTTCACAAGCAATATAAAATAATACCCAAGCACCTAAATCAACAGAAGACAATGTAGAAATCACAACTATGCGACACTTATCTCAAAGAATTCAATATTGTTGGGGAATACACGAAAGCCTTTAAATGCATATGTAAAATATATTCTAAAAATATTTTAAAAAATTTCGTTTTCTAAATTAAGTAACAAGCATTTATTTTTTGTTTAAACTAAAACAAATCAGTTAAAGAATTATCTCAATCAATAACATCTATCCCAGTCATATCTGCATCAATAACAAATATCAAAATAAAAAAATTGCATTTTTTTTGCAAATTTTGAAATTTTTAACTGAATTTCTCAACTTTTCCTAGAAAAAAGTTCTAATAAATCATAAAATAGAATTTCATTTTGCAATATATTTATCTCTGTCTTGAGTTTTGACAAAGTTTAGTCAAACGTATATTCAAATGTATATTCCATTGTCTATGCGTTCAGTACAGAAATTAATATGCAATAAAAAAAAATGAAGAAATGGACACTAAAAAAAGTTCTTTAAACGGCAGACAAATAGAGTGTAAGGAAATATTATTTTAAAAATAGAAAAAATATAATATTTTAAAAGAGGTTGGTTGGTTGGTTGGGTTTTATGGCGCAAGGTCCAAAAGGACAAGCTGCGCCTATAAAAGAGCCATCTTATACTACAAACAAAAAAAAAATTCAGTTTAATATCATCAAACATATATTCAGATATGTGTAAAGTAGGCACAAAATAATGTAAAAAAATAGCAGTCATTGAGATTAAATAACAAAAGAATTTTTCCGAGTTAATGACTTCTATTGGATTGCCACGAAATTTCAGTTTTTTACACAAAAAGTTTAACAATGAGATCAACTCTTTTGCAGCACAACAAATATATTTTTTGAATAACAGAACTTTGATATGTATTGACTTAGACAGATGGTTTTGGTTGTTCGAAACTATTTTTGACTATTCCTTTCCTACTGAAATCTCACTTTTTAACTTTCTTTTTCAACCAGATAAGCTTAATGTTAATTGTCTTTAATTCTAAGTTTACTTAAAACTGAACAAGGCGAAGTTCTACCCTACAGCTTTTGGCGCGACAGAATATTCACAAAATAGAAATTTACCCAAAAGTTAATTACAAAAAAGAAAAAAGAAAAATCTTAGAATCTTTTCCTCTGTATTGTTAAAATCATAAAAAAAATATCTTCATATTGTTGAATGGCATGAAGATATATTTTATATTTATTGCATCACAATGTAACATAAAAAATATTCACAATAGAGATCTAACAACTATCGTAACTTCCGGGAGAAAAACCACATCAGTGTAGGCGCCAGATTTGAGAAAGCTGTTTTAATTATTTTATAAATTGCACAAGAAACTCGTTTGTATCAATGAAACGAAATAAAAATTCCAAACAAAATAAAATTGCGAATATCTCCGATGTAATCATCAATCATAAAATCGACTATGTCTTAAAGTATAAACTATATAAGTTACGAAAAATACACTAATAATAAAAGCATAAATTATGTGCGAAAAATGTTGAAAGTATATTTACATTCAGAAATGTACTCGTTAAATGAATAATTATATTATTGTTTTATGAATAAAATCGCAACAACAAGGTCTCACTTTTGCTAATAAAAATATAGTTACAGAAAATTGTTCATAAAGTTAATACAAATAATTATAGTAAATTGTACATAAATTCAGATCTTGAAGATTTAAACTTCAAAAACTGACTCAATTCAAGTTGAAGTAAAAAGATTCATGAATCATATGATCTAAATTAGAATTAAAATTATACTTTTTTCCTTTTTACAGTCTTTTTATATGAAAATATCAGAAATCAAAGATGCAAAAATTATATTATTGAAATATTTTCACAAAAAAAAAAAAAAATTCCATGCCATTACTTGTCATCTGTTAATTCAATAAAGAATATAATTTCTTAAGCGCACCTTAACAATAGACATCACTACAAGTGTATTGTTGAGGTGTTCAAAAAATATTTTAATTGAAATTAAAGATTTGAGTTTTAATCATTTAAACATTGTAAGTTTTCTTCCGAAAAGTACGATAATTATCACTAAGGTATTGGATTATTAGGATAACAATGATGTTCTTAACAAGAAATAATAAACTGTCTTTTTCGACAATTAGTTAATATCAAAGGCTATAAATATATTTCTTTTTAACCTCGAATAAAAGGAGATAATTAAAATGTTTAGATTCTTCACACAGATTCAACATTTTTATAAGCTCTAAAGTATAAGATTTTGTTGAAAAAAAATATATATTTGAAAATAAAGATCATATATTTTAGTATTACATAAAAGAAACGTAATGAAAATAGTTTTCTTTCTTATAATAACTAGGAATATTATCATATTCAAGTACAGAATATATTTTTAAATTGAAAAGTTTAAACTTTTAAATATACACCACAAGATTGTATACTGCATTGATTAAATTTTTTCAGATGAGACCAAAATATTAATACCAACTTGAAATGTATTTTTAAAGAAATGTATGATAAAATTAATCAAATCGATTATTTTTTCTGGGAGAACACTGAACATGCATTATCAAATATTGAATGGAATGGATCAGAAACAGTTTTCCACATTACAACATATTATTTTACCTAAAAAGTAAAGAAAGCTTAAAACTAAAAATAATAATGGCTATGGAAAATCAAGTTTTCAGACTAAAAAAAAAAAAAAAAAAAAAAAAAAAAATTGCGAGTGGATAACAAAAGGTTTTAGCAAGATTGCATTTTTAAAGTTAAAAATACCATTAAAACAATTAAGAAGAATTTAAGAAATAGGAAGATTAAAATACGATGTCGAATTTGTTCTCTTGGTAATCAACCTTAAATGATAAATTATTTTAATATATTGAATGATACATTTAAACTTTTCTAGAGGTCGAGAGAGGAAAAAATATTGTATTTTTCTGGAGTTTGGTATTAGAAAGAATTAAGGATATCACAGAATGAGAACAAAAAATTTATCGATGAAGATAATGAATTCTGCCCAAAAACTATCAAAGGTTCCATGGTTCAAGTATTCGATATTTCGCTCTTTACTGAGTGGGTTAAGGAACAAAGTTCTTATAAAAGGCACATGGCTATTGATCCACATTGCCTTTTTTTACACTTTTTTAAAAGCTGTTTCTGCTTGTTTTTTCCTTAGATTTTGGAGCAAATAAACCTTCAAATCATAGTTAATTTAGTCAATTAAGTAAATTTCAATTACTTGCTTTTTAGCGTTATTTTTATGAATTTACAGAAGGATATAATAATTATTATTATTAATTGAATTTTAAAATATTCTGCTTTTACTCCTTAGAAAAATGAAAACATTTTTAATTTTCTTTGAATATTTATTGCATCCTAACAAGTGTGTTTATATATTTTCAACTAGCGTATATCAGGGCTATAAGCTTTAATTTAAAAATTTTATTTTATGATTTAAAACTTTTCGCACGTGCTCGTATCATCTGTAAACGAGTATATAGTCAAACTTTAAATAATAACGCATAATGCATTAAGCCATTTGTCTTTTACATTGAGATGCATGCTATAATATGCCCATATAATTGATATATATGTCTCAAAATTATATTCTGTTTAATGTTTAAACATGGAAGATAAATAGGAGTGCATCGGCTAATCTCATATTATAATTTCTAATTTGAATTATTTCTTTTCTGTAATAATACATGGAGGTATATGGGACATTATTGAAATAATTGAACAAATTTCCATGTATATAATTTTTTCCTTTCGAATGGATTTATACTTGAGTTTAAAATTAAACATTAATTTGATACACAGAAGACTTGCAATCTGAAATTGCAAAGGAAAACGCAAATGGTGAAGCATATTCATTGGGTATAAAGCAAAATAAAAAGAAAATTTCAATCAATATAGAATATACTGAAAATCACATAGATTATAGAAATAACTATAGAATTTACAGAAATAAAAAAGAAGATTTCAAAGTGAATAGAGATGTTTTTAATGATGAAGTATATGATATTTTAAAGGGTAGTACAATTTATGCTAAAGATGAAGAAAATTCTTCTTTCGAAGAAAACAATTACAATAATTTAGAGTTTCAAAAGAAAAATATTATTGCTGATAAGTAAATATTTTTTGAGTCACTGATTAGCACTATCAATACTTTTAATACCATAAATGTTAAAATCACTCCAATAAACCAACGCAAAGCAACGACAAATAACAACTTGTTGGAAATAGTAATTTTAAAAATATAAAGAAAGAGGATGAAATTATAACTGCGAATGAATTGGAGGATACTGAAATCTAGGAAGATAAGATTATTCCAAATCATTTTAAATTAAAGAAAATGAATCTGAATAATAACGAGAATTCTAGCACAGAAAAAAATACTAGTTGATAATGATTAGATGAAGGAATATGTTCTAAGAATAAAAATCTGATTGTAACACTAAATTCTCCGAATAAAGAGAACAGTGTTACAGAGTTTGGGGATCAGATTTACTGCATGGTCGTCCTTGGCGCAATTTTTCCTCATTTCGCGATAAATAATATTTTCTGGCAACCCATTTTTTGCATAGGCAACATTTTTCAGTTTCAGTTTTGAAGTCAGTCGAGCACAATGCCCAGTTTTTAAATGACAAAGATTGCGTTGTAAAACTTTCGGATGAAGGTAAGAGAATAAGTACAGTCTGGCGAAAATCAGTTTATCCGTTTAAAGATAAAAATAAAAACTATCAACTGAAAAGATCAGATGAACTCCCAAAGAAAATATATCAAATTTCGACAAAGAATCTCTTTGTGAAAGGGATGACAAAAATTGCCAAAATATTGCAGAACATGATTACCAAACAAACAGTTCTTAAATATGTGAATCATCTCAAATTAAACAGAAAATTAATGAAATTAAGCAAATTAATAAAGCAATTAGTTGAAAGAAATTATTGAATAAGGATAACCTTTTTAACGATGGGAAGATAACAATAGTGTCGTCAAAAGGAAATATTTTGGGGCATTCTGTGGGATGATTTTTGGCACCGCTTAGTATGGGTAAGTGAATTAACGAAATTTTCTCAAAAAATCAATCAATATTAAAACAATTAAATTTTACCATATTTTTAATTTTGGAAAAAATAATTTAGTCTGAATTGTTTTCTCAACCATTTTATTTTGGATATAATTTTGCTTCAACGAAATTCAAATGCGTAAATAATGAAAAACATTATATTTCTTCTCAAGATTTATTAGATGGGTCCTTTACTGCTCAAAATACCATGTTTAAAATTATGTTTGGCATTTAACAGAAATATTAGTCCACTAGCTAACACAACATTTAATATAAATGGAATATAGAATTCATATTATCCTCACCAAGCAGAAGACAGTTCTATTTTAATTGTTTTGTCCACAAACAAAGGTTACTGGTTCATTATCAAATATGTTCTAGAAATTTTTTCATGAAATAATTATTCTGATACTTTTTATCATTCAGCATCATTGAAAAATGATTTTCTTAAACAAAAGCATATCAAAATGCTGCTGTATCTTAACAATTTTTT
>JAPDSC010073705.1:0-28319 GCA_026290005.1 Latrodectus geometricus | reverse complement strand
TTCATGCGAAAGTCAGGTTTTTTCTGGGTAGCAATAATTTTTTGTAGGAATTTAGAGATCAATTTTGATGCCAAATTGAACTACAGCGAGAATAGCGAATTGAGCTATAGCCGAATTTAACTATATTGAATTATAGTGAAAAAATCTATAAATAAACTTAATATTATTATTTACTAAATACTAAAGTTAACACACACACACACAAGTTGATATAGATACTAACATTTCATAAAGCCCAAAACTGGAGAAAATTCATTAATGTGATACTTGATGAAGTATCATATGAAATTAGGAAAAACTTCTATGTAAATTAAAGTATTTTAATGTGGATTTTTTTGTAAGTCATTAAAATTTTCTAAAGTACTTTGATGTATCCCCCCCCAAATCGGAAATTTGGCGATTTTTTCATCTCGCCAAGCAAAATACCTAATTTTAGCGCCTTTTTTTCTCGCCAAGATGGATTTTCGCTAAATACAAATAATTAATAACAAAAAAACTTTAAAAAAAATTCAAAAAATGGTACAAAATACAAGAAAGTACTAAATTTGACATCAGCAAAAACCTAAAAGCTAAAAAATCCTAAACTGGCAACACCAAAATAAGAAACAGCAACCCTTTGAAATCCGTAGGGAGTGCCAGATTTGGCGCTTAATTTTAGGGGGTATATCAAAGTTGTTCTAAAGTAACATTATTTCTTTATTTAAGCTAATGATTAAAATAAATCAACAACTTAAATATAGATTTTAAATTCAAATTTATTTTTTCGAAATTTCAGATTATTCTAAATTTAAGATATGCAATAGTTGAAAAAAAAATTGCATTAATTGTTGGTTTTGCTGCATGTGCATTATTTTTAGTTACATCCGATCATAAAATGAGTCTGAAATAATTTAAGATAATTCTGAGATTACATCCTTTAGCTCATCAATTATAACTCAGCTAATTTCCTATAAACAATCTAGATGATTTAAATTTATCAGAAAGCTATCGACAACTATTTAAAACAGAACAATTCGTTTGGGAAATTATCTTTGGCAAAACTTATTTATTTCATTAGATTAATCACATTAGAATTAAAAAATTGCCAGAGCTGAATTTAACGATTCCTCTTCTGTATTGTCACAACAGCCCGGAGTGGGCCTAACCTTCTTTTATCCAGTCAGCTTTCTCTTGGATTTGATTCTTCAGTTGGAGACATTTAAAGTTTTAAGATCATTCAAGACATCACCAAGCCAACAATTTCTTTCGTCTGTCTCTTTGCCTTCTAAGGCAAGATCATAATCATTCGGTTATCACGTGATTTCTCAATGCGCCAAAGCCATGAAAGTCTCTGATGAATCTTACTATATTCTTATGAGTGATAAGAGTAAAAGCTCTTATCACTCATAATTTTGATTCTCCAACAATTATTATTTAATTGTAATTTACCAAACATTTTCTAAGTACTTTCTGTTCAGAAATTAGTAATATATAATAAGAATACACAACGGTTCCGAATAAAAATAATAGTAAAATAAAGAATAGTAAAATAAAAATACCGTATGCCTTTTTGAACTAAGGTCCAAGACTCGTAGTCGTATGTCATTATGGGACGAATAATTGTTTTGCGCACTTTTAGTTAATTGCTACTGTAATGAATTTATTTTTCAACAGATACTGATTAAAAAAATAATAACGGTTCCGTTTCAAGATTCTACAAATAATTTCTTCGTAAATAGTATTTCAAAAAATTTATAATTGTACTCAAATACGTAAAAGTATAAAATTTTGGATTTAAAGTTTTCAACTGTCAAATAATCGTTATAAATGCCGATAAATTTAGTTTTTTCCATGTATATTGTTTATTAAGTAAAATGCCCTTTGTGTCTTCTAATCTATTAATTTTTTAATTGTTTTAATAAATGCTTCTCTGTTTTCACTCAGTATTATTATGCATCATCAGCAAGTGAAAAAGAGTTTAATGATTAATATTATTAAGTTGAGATGTTGGTGTTTAAGAGTGATAGTAAGGTTTACTCAATATCAGGTAGGATAATGCATTCATTTTGATGATGGTTTAACAGTCAATATGATAAAATTTATACTCTCGCATTTTAAAAAAAATATTGGAATCTTTCATATCTTATTAGATTGAAGCTTGCTGATATATTACAAGCCTGCCATGAAATACTAAATCGGAATAAAAGAATATCTTAAAATCAAAGATTATTATAACATAATTGATAAAATTCTTAAAATTGTTTTAAATTATTACCTAAAAATTAATTTCATCTATTGAATAATGAAGGAATTATTTAACAGACAATAAATATTTTTCTGTAAAATATAAATTAAAAAATTTTTTCTATTAGCGAGAACTCTCTTGAAATTCTCAAAAGTAGCAGCGACCATAAATCAAAAAAGAAGGGAATTTTCAAGAAGTTCCTCTCAAAAAAGTCAAATGATTTGTCAACATTTAAAACTGAAACGAGAAACGAAAAAATAAATGGTTGCAAAAACAAAACAAAGAAGAGTGTCGAAATAATTGTTAAAAAGGATTTTCAGCGAAATTTTAACAGAAAAAAGACTGTGAATAATACTAATACGAAAAATGAACAACTAAAAATCTGCACAGAGAAAGCAATAGAAAAATTGCCAAAAACTATTTTGAAAAACAACAGCCATGGAAATTCTGCTGATAAAAAAACTGTCAAATATTGCACTTATTTCGTCCAATTCGAATATGATCCAAACAACGAAATCACAAGACCATTTGAAGCTTATAGATATCCCATCAGAATACACTCACGAAAGAAATCGACACGTTTGCCCAAAGATGCAACTCCCATAAGGAAATTTCCGGAAGAATTGCCTGATTTAGGGTTTGTATTTCTTAAGCATAATTCTTTCTTTTATTTATATGCTAATGAAAATTTTTACTTAATATAACAGTTTTGGTGATAGGATTTGTTTTATTGTTTCACGTTATAATACAATTTGTTATCTTTGTAAAAACATCCCTAGTGTCGTTTATATTAAGTATAAATGATGAATTGACAAACGTTTAAATAAACGATGAACTGTTGCCAACTTTGACGAATTTTTTTTTGTCAATTTTTTTGAACCAGTTAACTTTAAGAGTACTAAAAATCCTTATAAATAATTATTTGGTATGCGGTAAGGCTAAAACTGAAGTTTTGTGTGCCAAATATATTATCAATTAAAATAAGATTAATTTAATTTCTTCAATATTTTCTAGATTTTTAAAAAAATTCTTGCTTTATTTTTATATTACACTTCTTTTATTTTACAATTATTTTATAATATAACTTGATAATTATCGCGATAATTATATATCAGTTATTTTCAGAAAAAAAAGTAAATTATATAAAAAAATTATGTTAATTGGGAAGAAGTAATTACAAATTACAATTGCATTTAGCAATACTTGTCGCTCTATCATATTTAGCTTTAAGATCTCATTTATTTGTTTAAACATATAATGTCAATAATCTATAGTGTTATATATATATATATATATATATATATATATATATATATATAATGTTATTTTAATGTTTTGAATATAGTTATGAACAAAATGAATAAACCTCAATATATATGTTTTGTTTAATTTTATAAAAATTTAAATTTTATGCTTTTTACTTTTAGAAATGACATTTTGCTAGAAAATCTCTTTCTTAAAATATTTCGTGAAATTTCTCCAAAAAATAATGAGACGGTTGATCTCCAAAATGACTTTAAAGTTCTGAAAATATATCCTTCTAAACAGGAGAAACCCATGACAGAATCATCAGAGTCAATTATTGAACAGCCTCGTAGTTTAAGCGAAGATTCTGAGATCATAAAAACTGAAACAGATGATCAGAAGACAAAGAAAAAAAGATTCCTTCCAAAAAAGAGGTTGGGGAAATATTTTTCGAAAAAGAATAAGTGTAATAAATAAGAATTTATTCCTGCAGAATTATGGATTTATTAGAATGTCAAAAAACCCTTATGAAATGTTGTAATGAAAACAATTTTAAAGCGAATAATATTTCAACACATATTAATATCGCAGTTTATATATAAATATTATTGAATATTAATTGTTTTACAATAAAAGAAATTAGATATAATTATAAAATTTCAAAAAAAAAATATAATAATATCAAATCTCAGATTTATATTTGCAGTTTACATTTTTTAATAAAATAAAATAAATTGTGACTGTTAGCAAACTCGTTCTTTCACATTCTTATATTTATGTGTAGTCTGAGTTATTAAAAAATAGTTATTATGATTAAATTGATAAAATACATTTTTTAGCAAATATTATATGTGGTCATATGACATTGCATATACAACATCATGAAGAGGATATCGGAAATAAATGGAAATTCATGTATTTTAAAGTCTTACTTTAAATGAGCCATATTTCAGAATTCAATGGTTGTTGCAACATTGTTTATAAGCTTAACTGAAATCTTGAGATAATTCTGACTATAAATGTAACAAATTGGCTTTTTGATCAGCCAAACATGTAAGCTAAATTCTGGGAACAAGCCAATAACAGGTGTCACAGAAGAATGTTTAACGAGTTGTTCAAATATAACGAAAACTCTTTTTATATTGTTACAACTTTGCTTTTCTATAGTGAAAAGAAAGCAAATCCTTGAATTTATGTTATTATTACTGAAAATCGTTGCTTAATACCTACTTCATTTTTTTCACGATTGTATTAATGAAAGAGTTAATCAATTTATGAGTAGTAAATATTTTTAATATTAAGAATATAAATTATAGTCCTTTTATTTTTCTAAATGCACTGCGTAATCACAACAGAAACTGTCTTTGAAAAGTATAAATTTTTATACCATTTCTCTATGAAACAACCCTTTCAGAAAAATATTAATATAATGTAAAGGAGTATTGTTCTAGTATTATGCCCAATGAAATTGCTATTTTGTCTAATATTTCATTTTTGGTTTCTTCAGTTTCTTAGTTATATAATATTTTGATGCTTAAAAGCACCTAAATTGTGATTATGTAAATAGTTACATTATTTTTTTTTGAACTTTCAAAAAGTGTATTCCTAAAGAAGTAAGCAATTGCTTCTATTGCGATAAAAAATTGGAATAAAAATGATTGAAACTACAAATGGCAAAAGTAAAAGAACAATTTCAATGATTTGAACTATAGAATTTTAAGGTAATACTGATCATTACTAATGGATAAAATGACTTTTGGAATAAGGATGAGTATACTTTGCCTGGAAGTCACACGAACTCCTGGTTGATTGATAATAACGATGAAATAGACTCGTAGTTTGAAACCTATTTTGCATTAATCATGCTTGTATATTACACAGTAAAGTATAAGAAAAGATTAATGCTATGTAAAATAGTAGAAAATAAACCATTTGTGAAAGAAATCATAAAATGAATTGATAAAAATGAGCTTAAAATGAATAAATTAAATCTAGATAGTGTAAGTGCACTGTTGAATGTTATAAGATAATATACAAATCCATTTTATTGATAAATAACACTTTGGAAACATAATTATTTTACAATATTATACAACTCTAATGGTAGCTTAATGAAAGGGCACAGGAAGGGTAAAGTAAAAGCAAATTGTTATATTTTTTTGTTGTGCACTAGCAAACCTCACAGTACCAAGCTTAATGGTACTGTGAGTTAATTTATTTTGTTGTTAGATTTACATTCATTTGTGTGTTAATATATGCTTTTAATTTGATCGTTGTAAAAATTAGAACTATGAATTTTCATATAATTGTTGAGCGCCGACATACCTCCCTTTTGGAACATTTATGGAAGTAGGATACTTTTCCGTTATCTGGCCTCAAATATTTACAATTGAAAAGCCAAACGCGAGTCAAGTCGCCAAGAGAAGCTAATGACAAAATAATAAACAGAATAAAAGTGGAAAACGTTCAACTGTAAACAAGCTTTAGTAGTAAGCAAAACAAGATAAGTAAATATTAATGAATTATAATCAAAACAGTTTACAAGTCATTGGCGTCATTGGCGATCTGTATTAATTGGTGATTTTTTGCTTGCGCCATAATTCAGAGAATAATATACATGACTCCAAATAAACATTCCCCTTATTTCTAAGAGATATGGCGAAATTCTACGTTATGCGACAATTTTTCGCTTATACTGTGCTAATGGAAAAGTACCGGAGGTAATTAGGTGTAAGAGTTGCACAACTCATTAGATTTGCATATGCTCAATCAATACAAAATACTTCCTTTCGTTGTTCAAAACTGTGTTTTGAACAAATGTTAAATAAATTAGTTTATTTTCGTAAATTGGAAATTTTTTTTCCTAAAGTTATATTCTTATTTTCTCACGAGGGGAAAATCCCTATTGAACAATAACCTAAAAGCAAACCTAATTGAATAAACGATTTACTTATTCTGTTTTCTCGACTAATTATGGCCCAGGCCTCAGAAACACAATTTTAAATTGTTCATTTTGGTATTAGATGAAATTCATGTTTAAATATTGGTCTGTATTTGATAAATAACACAGGCTAAGTTTCATTTTGAAATTTTGAAGACATTGTTTCTAATCCATTTAAACCTAATTAACGTTGATTTGAATATACTGTAAAGCTGATTACACTTCTCAATATAAATAGCTTTACAATGTTACGATTCTAAAATTGTACTTTTTTCTTTAATGGAGGAGTATTGTTCTTTCCTTGCCTATTAAAATAGTCACATACACATGTGTCTTCGAGGTAAAGAAAAAAATATATAGCAATAAATCCACCGTGTTTTTACATTCCCACAATAAACTTTGCCTGAATTTTTTTTAAAAAAAATAATGATATTTACTTTTTTGATTTTGAAAAAAAGTTATTTTTTCTCACTTCAAGAAATTGTTTTCGGCTTTTTAAATATATTCCTGATTGGAAACGCATTGAAACGCGAATGAATAAAAATCTATTTTCATATTTAAAAATTTCATAGCTGAAGAACATTTCCCAATATTTCATATTTCACTTAGTTTATTCTAGCTGGTCTATTAGAGAAATGTCATTTCATGATGCGGTACAGGGCTTTGAATATCACTAATTCAATCATAAATATGTTAAAATTAGTTGAGGCTGTTATTTTTTCGAACTTGCGATTTCCTCCCAAAATCTGGGTAGATATTACCACAAGCCTACCAAAATGTTTTCCCTTAGCCCACTATATGAATGAATAATAATTTTTTAGTTTGCAAATCAGAATGCTTTTTCATTTTTTTTTACACTGTAGTTTTGATTTAGATAAAATATATTGGCATTATTTTTCACCATCATTTATTACAATTGTTCTAATGTATTTTTAAAAAAATAAGTGATTTTACAAATATAATTCAAATGTATCGTTAAGTAAAATATTTCTTGAGTGTCTTTCATGGGTTATTTTTTTAATATAAAAATAATTATATTAGTTTCAAAGAAACTAAAGTCTAAATGATGAAAAAAATTTAGGCTCCCTTATAAGATTTTAATATATTTTGGGCAAACTCATTCCACTTTCTAATATTGTCTAACTGCTGATTGATTGCAGATTATTACCTGAACAGATATGATTCCTTCATCTTTCCTGAGTTCAAGTATGATGATTCCGTTCTATTCCTTTTTCTCTTTTGCATAAAGAATACTGCCTTGTTTCTTTCCTTAGCACATTTCGTTGGGGAATATAATTTTTGACAATTAGTATCCCACTTTTTTTTTAAAGTTTTTTTTTTTTAATTGTACTTTGATACAACTGCTTTAATAAGTATTCAAATATTCTTCTCCCCTGTAAATGTTATGAATTCTATGTGTATACAGATTATTCTAATAATGTTAAGGATCATTTATAATAAATGCGATTACTGAAAATGTAGACATAAAAATTGCAAATTTTAAGATTCAAAAGGTTTTTATCTTGACACATTTGTGAAAATTTTTTGTAAAATATTTTGTTTTCAGTTTGTGAACTTTTTGAATTAAAATAAACTTTTACGTATATAGAAAATTTTGCAGATACGTTTATTTTATATTTGGGGTTTCAGCGACTTGTAACTTCAGCGGAAAAAAAATCATTATTTAATTAAACGCTATGCATAACATAATTATTGCTTAGCTCAATCGTCAAATTTCAATTTCCAGACATTTGTTTGTAGATATGGCAGACTGATTTTGCATTATAATTTTAATCTTTTAATATGGAAATAATCGATTAAAATTTCGAATATCACGTTTTATCAATTTTAAAAGTAAGTTTGTCATACTATCGAGTTTTAAGATAAAGTATTTAATAATTTTACTGAGGTATGTGTATTATATATGTATGTGTGTGTGTATAAAATATTTGATTTGCGTAACTAAAAATACACGATTATTGATAAATTCTACTCTATAAAATTCGAAAGTAATTAAACATCTTGTAATACGTATAAGAAGCTTTTGAATTTTATTATTTTTTTAAACCCCAATTACATAATTTGTAGTGATTATTTATGTAACAACATTGGTATGAAATGATTTAATCAAATTAAAAAAATATCAGTCATTTGTGCAAGCAAATTTATTCTTATATGCTAAAGTCAGTTACATAAATGTTTATTTTCATTTAAGCTCAGTCATTCAAGTTTCTTTTTTCCATTCTGCTTATAATCAAGAGACATCTGCAGATTTGTACCACATAACAACTTTATCATCGTCACTCACGATGGCAGTATCTGCTCCTAAAATAAGAAAAATTATGATTATATATTTTTCGATTGTATACATAGAAAAGCTATATTAAAGAAGAGCGAAATTTACTATTCATTAAAAATGAAATATCTAACCTTGTGTTGCCATTACTAGAGAAGAATTTTTCGGTTTAATGAAGAGCAGCCAAAATTTCCCGTCCTCAGGATCATTTGCGATCTCCGATATTTTGAAAATATTTATCTTTCCCAGAAGAATCTGATATTGGAATCTAAAACAAAGAAAATATTGAATAATGACTCCGTATATATATGTTAAAAACAAAGTTAGTTAAAACGCTTTAACAGAAAATATAAATATGCTAATTATGAAAAATGGAAAACTAAATTTTGTAAATCTTAACATATTTAAAAAAAATCACATAATATTTTAATATTAAGTCCTAAAAAGTACTTTCTCACATAACATACAATATTCTTGACTGTACAACAATAAATGTAATTTTTCAAACTACAACTTATGTGTAATCTATAATAATAAAAGCAAGTGTAATGTGTCTGTCCGTCTGACCGAGCTCTCCAGCCAAATCTATCGCACGCAGGGACCTGGAATTTTTTACACGGAAGCACAAGGGGGCTGGCCACCAGACCTCGAAGCCCGATTTTCGATTTTTGAATTAGAAAAATTTTAAAAAAATTATTTATAAAACTTCTTCTCGATATCGCTGCTCGCCGATAGCTGATTCCGGGGTTATAGATAGATAATAAAAGCAAGTGTAATGTGTCTGTCTGTCCATTTGAAATTTGTTCGTTACCAATGTCAAATTATGGTAAAACTATACTTTAAGGTGGCCCCTTGGCAAACATGGCGATTTTTGTTTGGCTATCGTTTTTATTGGCGATTTTTGTTGGCACAGACAATGAATTCCCCTGTTGCTATCGGAATATGATTGGGGTTTGCCCGGCTTGGCGATCAATCGCGATTACAACTTTGCGAGAATCAAAGAGGCACCATAAAGTATATTCCTAATTTGAATGTTGTTAGCTTGGTTGTTTAAAAATGCCGCCATTTCCCCTATTTTTACATGATTGTTATTAACTGGAAAAAAAGAAATAAAAGTTTCATTCATTTAATGTCGCTGAATTCGGATAACTATTCCCTTTTTGACTAAAAATTTAGTCAAAGGCAACCTCTATGATTATAATGATTTCTTTTACTGAAATTCGGAAAGTTTTCATCATTCGCACTTACAATATGAAATAACTTTAATTTGAATCGAAGTTTATCTATAACGTAGTAAGTTTCATTGAATATAAATTAATGTTTTGATTGCTATCAATATTAAATCCGACATCAATTTTGAAACATGGAATATTATTGTATTAGTCTGCAATAATATAAACATGTAAGAAGTACAACAGCGGTAAGTTATGATAGGAACCATTTTCCTATTAACTGAGAAACTAGCGCCCTCTATGCCAAACTTTACAGAAATTTCTAGACGTTTCCAGAAGTAAAAATTGCTACAGTTATTTAAAACTGTAAAGGCTGGTTTGAACATCCACGTGAGAAGGTGCTACGTGGATATGATACGCGAGTGAAGTGAGACAATTTGCAGAATTTCACATTCTAATTTTGATTTGATAAGCTGCGTTACTGCATAGTTTACTTAAAGCAAAAAATTCATCACATATTTTCATTTGAGTA
This sequence comes from Latrodectus geometricus, assembly GCA_026290005.1. NCBI lineage: Eukaryota > Metazoa > Arthropoda > Arachnida > Araneae > Theridiidae > Latrodectus > Latrodectus geometricus. Next base: position 17,909 of record JAPDSC010073705.1, on the reverse strand, counting down.
TTTAATTCCCGTGGAAGAAGAAATGGATCCTAAAAAGCCTGAAGAAAAACCTGGTGAGAAAAAAACCCGGACAGCCTGATGATAAAGGAGGAAAACCAGGAGAAAAGAAACCTGGGGAAGAAAAAACTCCACCTACAAAGTAGAAGATCAGCTTTTATGGAAGAATAAAAAAAAAAAAAAATGAAGCCAAAATTATAAGTGAGTGATAAAATGTTATTATTTATGTTTTAGAGAATAACTTATAATAATCAAGATAAAATCTTAATTTTGCATTTTAAAATTTGGACTTTACTTACCCTTATAATTTTTTCCGCCTTTAATAATTTCGGTTAATTCCCAGTGAACGGTACGCTCCTTATACGGTACGCATATATACAACGGTAATCATATATACAATTATAATTAATTGTATATAATAATGTATAAAATTATATTATTTGTATAAAATAATATAATTTTATATTATATAATGATATTAATTGTATATTCTATAATTATATTAATTGTATAAAAATAGCGCACCGTACACTGGGATACAGCCAATAATTTCTTTTTATCCCTTTTAAGTTATAAGTATGATGCTTTTTGTTTTTCGTGTTTGGAATTTTATATTGTTAAACTGGCTGATTGTGTATGTGTGTATTATAAAATTAATTCCATATTCTTTTGTTGGTTAAATTGCACTTTAGTTCCCCTACTTCACCAACTCGCGAATTTGATGCGCTTTTTCACTCATGCTCATTAATTATCCTTTTGTTTTAGTCTTTTCATTGGTCGCTAATTAAGTTTCACTTTGAAATAGCCGTAGAATTTTCGCCATGGCATCGGCGATTTTGAAAACGCGCCAAGTAGGGGACCTAAAGCGCATTTTCACCTATTAAGGACTTTTTCTACAACGGATCTAGATATTCATTTGCATTATGTCGAAAAATTGTCATCAGTGTTTTGAATCTTAGGTTAAAATGTGCTTTAGGTCCTTGGCATGAATAATTTTAGTTGGTTATAAATTTTGTCATTCTTGGTAATCCTACTTTGATACACTAGATACGATAAACGTAACGATTTCTAGAATTCTTATTTTGCCATTTCGTTCTGCCTGAACGCTTTTTTTTCCCGTTTGTCACCAAAGGTATGGGACCTTTGGTGACAAATTGAATCCTGTCTCCTAGGATTGTACCATTAATTTAATTCATTTAATGTTAATTGAAAATTTTATTTTGTAAAAATATTTTTTTTTATTTAAAATGTTTGGAAAAAACAGAAAGTTAATGATGGAAAAAGCAGAAATTTTGTGATTTTTTGTTACGCATAGTAATGCCATTTGGCGACTTTATAACTTGCACCGGTGAAATGAAGAAGTACCCATTTTCATACTATATTATTGACTCAATACATTCTTCAGGAAATTCTAATTATTATTCATTTTAGCACAAACGAATAGCAGTTTATTTATCATTCAAGTTTTCTCAAATTCTTGAAAGCAAATAAAAACTTTGAAGAATTTATTAGATACACTTAAACTTTTTAATAAGAAATCGGTAGGAAATCAAACTTATATCTAATTTACAAGAAGAAACCACCCCAGAAAGTTATCATTATAAATGCACGGGCAACGCCGGGCGGGTACAGCTAGTAAACAAATAAATTAAATGCACATTGTTTAGCATAATTTATTTAGGTTACGCTGATTGCATGAATAAGATGGCATATTTATTATTTCTCTACCAATAAAATATTGTCACATTAATTTAATAGCTTAAAATTTACATTATTAATAGATTGTATATATTCTGCAAGACTAATCTTATAAATGCTATTAATTTTTTTAGCATTATTTGAAAAAAAAATTATGGAGAGTGAAAATGGTGAAATTAAATTTTTTGCCTGCAATTACTAAATTCTGAATTACACATTAAATATTATGTTTATTAACAATAAACTGATAATATTACTCTAACGGAATTGCAATGAAAAATTATATAATTTCATTGTATAAAAGTAAGGAAATAATTTGATAATATATTAATGTTATATTTTCAAAGCATTATATTTGAATATTTGGCTTCTTAATGCAATGCAATAAAAATCATATTAAACAACTTATTTTCCCAACAAATGGATACACAGAATTTGATAAACTTATTATCATTAAAGAACGTTTCACTTAGTAAGTATTGTAAAACAAAGTAAACATTTTCTTGAAATTGTTAAGGTTTTGAGTGTTTCTCTAATATAAAAATGCTGTAGACTATCTTAAATTAAAAAATATATTAAAAGAAATATATAATTATATTTATCATATATAATAATGTTGTAAATTTTAGTTTTGATAGTTTTTTAATATTTAAATTTTGTTGAAAATTTATAAAATTTAACGGAATTACTATTCACTTATAAGTATAAAATGTGAATAAAAACAAATATTAATTTTTACATTAATTACTTAATTTATGGTAATCTTTTTAGATACAGTTTTTTAATTAAAAATACATGCATTGAGAATTGGCAGCTGACAGCTTTACAAATTGATGTTGTTTCAAAGTTTTTTTTAAAACTCACAGCCTATATTCTTGTAGGATAACTTTTTGTAAGTATTGGGCCGTTTATTTATAAACAGCTAGTGAGGAAATCTAGAAAACTTACAAATATGTAAAATATATGCATTGCAGAAATCAGAAGAAAAGTATCCACCTCTCTTTGTACAAAAGGGCTAAAATCAAAACTAAAACATTTTCTCTGACACATGTTATCTTATAAAAAAACAACGATGAGTCCTAATTTTCTTGATTAAAATATCATATATAAATGAGAGAACTTCTAAAGGAAATAATAAATAACATGTGAGGATACATCAAATACTCCAATATTTAATATAAACTGGCCCATTCTTCTTCTGATGAATACTAAACTTTTCTGAATTTACTATGTGTAATCGCTTTACTTATTTGTCTCAGTCAAGAAGAAAACCGCCCTCATTCTAATTCAATTATACAATCCCAAAGACTTATTTATGCTGATGGCCACACATTGAGAAAACTGTTGAAGGAAGCTTAAAAAGTATGCTTTTGATATAAAGAGACTAATAAATTACTTGTATTTAGGATCAGCTTCTTCAGCCAGCCTCATTACTTCCAATACAGTGATGTTCTCTGGTACTCTGAGGAAAATGGGATGTTCTTGGTCTTTGTTGTCTCCGATATACAAAGAATAACGAACCGAAATCTTCTTTCCTAATTTCAGTTCAATGTCAGACACAGGATTTCCTATATATATATGTAAGCAATGTTATACGTTAATTAATTCAACGTCAAAGATGTTTGATTTATTAATAAAATATACATTAAATGTAACCAAGGCAAAAACAATGAAATATTAAAAATCTTGAATGCAGTAATTTATGCGAAATTATTTTATTATTATATGAATTCCATGTTTAACTTTCTAAAATGTGCATAAAAGTTTTTTTTTAATCAATTATGATATTTGTTCAAAAGGATTATTATTATCGGAACATTTCCAGGTCAAACTGGTGTTTCTAAAACTATTTAAAAAATGCAAATGAAACAAAGAATTAATAACGCTTGTAAAATCATGATACGCATTTTAATAATATTGTTTTTTGTTGAATGTAATCACGTATTTAACGTAACGTGCTCCAGAAGCCCTTAGTGAACACGACTGTATTGCTATGTGAATTCAAGTCGTTTCTGTGAAAAATATGAGTGTCACCGTAGTAGAAAAATACTCTGTATATCTTTTACAGAAGCAATGTTAACACATAGTTATTTAACTTATATAAAAATAAGAACATAATTGTTCATTCGTTAAAATCTGTAAAAGCTTTTTCTTTCAAAAATCAAAACAAAATTTTGCATTCGAATACGATTGCCTAAGTTCGCGTTTTAATTACGAATCGTGTTTTTATACATACATGACACACGTATACATATATGACACATTTGTTACGAGTAAAAATTAGCTTTTATTGGAAAACAAATCCTGTGATTGTTGTTGAACGTAACAAATATGCACGATATATTTTATGAAACAACTAAATATTTTTAAGAATTCATTTGACTATTTCAGATTGCTTTGTGAAGCTGAGTTTTCATCGATATGGATTTATTTTCATTTTGATTTAATATTTCGTAAGAATATTTTCAGATCTTTCAGCGTAACCTTAATCTGTTTGTATAATTTATTCTTTTCATTGTTTTCCCATCTAATTTAATTTTAAATATTATTATTATTAATTAAAAAAATGATGGGCATTGAGCTTTGGTGATAAATAATTTCATTTGAATTCAAATTAAATAATAAATTGGCTGAGAAGGCTCACCACACGGCTTCCACAGGCTGCTTCCCCTACGTCCAGGAGAAATTACTATGTGAAAAATGATATATTGCGTCATTTGCTATAAAATTGCATTGTGAACAAAATTAGAACATTGAGATTTTTTTATTTATTTATTTATTTTTCTTTTTTTTTTTTTTTTTTTGTTACATGTACAACTAAAAACTATATCTGACCTAACACATGAGAAAAATGACATTTAAGATCTTGTAACGCATATCAAATGTGATTTAGCGCCAAATGATACGATTGTTGACTGCCTTACTTTAAAATTATCATAAATTCTCGAAAAATAAATTAAATAAATTATATTTTTTTAGTGCAATCACTATGGTTAAGTTTTCGATAACCTCATCTATATAAAAATAGGGAATATGAATTTAAAATAGTTTTTACTTACATATCGTAGTACAGAAAAAAGATAACTGTTCTCCTTTGTGTTCCACAAATTTTAAGTGGAATAAAATAATCCAACACACTAAAATTTGCCACATTTGATTACATATATTTTGGCAAAAATGATTAAATATAAGTAAGTACTTCATTCAAATTCTTAATTAACTTTTACTGCAAAAACAGAAGACACAACATAAAACAAATGCAAATTTTGTCCCAGTTCTTGCTTGTTAATTTTTCTAAATCTTCCTTATTAGTTTCAATAAAAATTGAATCTTCGGTATTAATTTTGATAACAGCTTTGTTAAATTTCTAAAAAGATTAAAGAGCAGGCTTAGAAAAATTTACCATCTCTTGGCATTTTTAGTTTTTCAGTGCAATTCACTTTTGAGATATCTGCCAAGCTTTTTCCATTTAGTATTGGAAGAATGAGATACGTTGCAAGAAAATCACCAAATGATCCACTATCCAAAATCTTTTGCTTTTGAATCAGAAATTGTACAGCAGCCTTCAAATTCCAGTCTTTATCCTCTTCTTTACCACTTGATATGAGAGCCTAGAAAATATGACTGATTTGTTAATAATACTTTTGACATTTGTTAGTTTATAGTTTATTTCAATCTACCTGTAAAACAAAAGCGGTTGTATAAATGCTGCCGAAGCTCCCGTCTTCTAGCTGTCGCTCTTTCAATATATTTGTAACGGTAGTTATATTTTCCTTTACATATGAGAATTCATTCTGATTTGCAATGCATGACAAAGCAATGACGGCTACTGCCTGCACATCTAAGAAGACAAAAAACAAATGTACACAAATTGAAAATCATAAGTTTCTAATTTATCACACATATCACAAATTTGAAAATTTTGATACTCAATTAGAATAGCAGGAATTAAAAACAGCATGTGCAAAAGGTGATTACGGTGGTATGTACAATTGGCATTGGTAGAATATACAAAAGTATATTCTACCAATGCCAAAAATTATCACAGACTTCTAATACTTTTTAAAAATATTCTGATACCGAGAATATACAGATATTAAAATGTTCAAAGATCTTAGGCTGATTATAGTCACACAAAATATGGTTTGGGGAATCCACCATGCCAATTCTGCAAAGACAGTCTTGCAAACAGTCATGTCCTTTCAGACGCCTAAATGGAACAATCGTTGGATAATTGGAAGTTCTTTCTTCTAGAATTCTCCATCTCTTATCCATAGCAAGTTGAACCATTTCATGTTTAAGAGTTTTCTTAAAAATCAAGTAAACAAATAATTTATTTGCATAAAAATAACGAGATCAATTGATGTGTTGCTTTATCGAAATTTCTTTTTTAGCCTCTCTTAGTATGTAGTTTCTTTCTTAGAATGGAAAGTTTACGATACCTTTCCGTTACCAAATTTGATTAAATATTTTCTAGCTTATCCTAAATATTGACTATTTATATACCTTTGATAAAAGTTCTATAGAAATCAACATTTTAAAATTTTACACTGATAAGGAAAAATGGCGATTTCGTAAGTACTGCTTAGCGATTTTAGCAAATTATTTGAAGACGGATTCAGTCTCGATAACAGAAAACAGCCTAGTTGGTAATGGAACGAATTTAATCAATCATAATTAGGAGTATATTAAAAGTGAAAACTTCGTTCTTCATTTATTTATTTTATAAGAAGTAGCAGATCTGAGTTTACAATTTTAATTTAAATTTTCAACAAAAAGAGGAAAATAACATAAAATTTTGTTGCGGAAAAATGTGACTTTTTTTTTTGTTTTTTTATCACTGAATAAGTTACTTTTAGTCTGAAATCTAATCTGTGTACTATCTTCATTCAAATCTACTATCTTTATTTTAAAGCAACTACTTCGCCAAATTTTTACTCTATCTCCAAGCTTCGCATGTAATAGCTTTTTGTGACACTTGGAGACATTTTACTTCAAAAGTTTTTACTTCAGACATTTTACTGGTAAAACCGAAACATCCATCTACCGATGTTCAATAGTTATTAGAATTGAACAGGAGACATTCTTCTTACATTAGCATAGCCATTACACTAAGTCACGGAAAACCTTCAATAAAATTGTAAAGAAAAAAAAATTGAAGAAGATTTTAATTTCCAATTTTTAAAGTTAATGTTGGCTTCGACTAATCATTTGATCTATTACTGCGATTGCTGATCATTAATTAAGAAAACACAAGATGACAAGTTTATGATTCTATGCTCTTGAAATTAATCAGATATTTCGGTACGAATTTACTCTTCTGCTTCACATTTGAAATAATGTATAGAACAAGGAAAAGAAGATATTATTAGTTTTTCAAGAATTATACTTAATACTAAAACAGAAGAAATGTTTCGATATCGCTATCACAGAAAAAGATATTCGAATTACGTATTCCTATTTAGGACATTACCTGTAAGGAAGCTGTGATCTGAAGAACTGATAAGTATTGAGGAAAGTGTTTCGACATCGTTATCGGAAAGCTGTTCCTTTGCATTACACAAAGCTAAGTAAGATAAAGGTTGAACTAGCATTGAATTCCTCGTCCGCTTTTTCAAATCTTCTACCAAGTTGTAACCGTAAAAATTTCGAGGATCGTGGCAAATGGCGAGCAATGCGTTGATGTACATTGACAGTTGAGTAGGTGTTATAAGATCAGTGCCATTCCTATGAAATTGTAAGCATTAATTATTAAACGGTGAAAGCTGTTAGAGTATGATCAACTTATACAAGAAAATTGTTATAAGAACAATGACATCATACCTCAAAATAGCTGTCGACATTCGAAGCTCTAGTTGCTTAGCAGTTAATTCTTCCTCTTTGTTTGTACCGTTGAAATTGGCTCCCTGTGCTAGGTACATGGCCACCACAGCTCTGTGAGTGTTTTCTCTCCATCCCCAAGCTGCATTCCTCTGTTTCGTTAACCAGCCCAGTGCAAGTTCCCGGCTGGCGTTTACTCCCTCAACAGTAAAAACTCCTTTTTCTACATGAGAAACCATATTTGATAATTCAATTTCTATTCTATAGTTATTTGATTTTGTGCTTATTTCTTTATAATTTAATTAATTAGCAAAAAAGTAATATGTAATGATATTCATTATTGTGAAAAGATTTTAGAAACTAAATTTTTCGAGTAGATATATTACTTTTTATTATGATTGGCATCCTTCATAATATAATCAAATTTAATGATAAAACACACTAAATTTGTATTGCGCATATATGGAATTTTAACTGTTTTTAATGAACAACAGTTTATGAATTTAAAGCAGAAGAAATAAGATCTACAAGGTAATTTTTCAATACTTTTTCATATTTTTCTGATCGATAATTCAGTGTTATTTTTTTTTTATCGCCTCATACTAGATTTATTTTCCCATATATTATCAGATATTTTGTTACAATAATTTACAATGCTTAAATGATCAATCTCTTGGAAGTTTGAATATTTAAAAATAATTTTTCAGAAACAATTAACAAATTTTTCAGACTCAATAAATCTCAAAATATTAGAAAAATACACTTTTTACTGTCCTAATTTCTATATATTTTTAACTTCTACAATTTTTAACAGTAGTTTGCAAATTGTTCTTTCCCTTAGATGATGATTGATTTAGAAAGTCTGGTGAATTCATTAGAAAAAGCTACGAAATACAGAAATTTTAATATATATATAATTTTAATAAATATATATGTAAAAATTCAGAAATGTAATATTCTTCACACACAAAAGATTATAATAGATAAAAAAAAATGACCTAAAATCTTTTTTAAATGATTTTAGCAAAAAAGCAACACATGTTTTATTGAAGTAATCTGTAACTGCTGTATTTATTGCATTAAAATATTCAACCTTAATAAGATAAATTATTTTAGATTGATCCCTTTTTTTCTAAATTATTTTTAGATAAATTCCTTAAAGTATGTAGTAACTTTAGATAGTCATTTTTATATTCAAAATAATATTTTTTTAAATCTACATCTTTATTTAAAATGTATCAAAAAACTATGAATTATAAATTAATAAAGGATTGAATACAAAAATGAATAACTTTTACCACAGCGAAACTCATCTATGCCATTTGCGCAATCTCTTATCCCATCACATTTTTTTTCTGGTACAATACAAGAGTAATTGGAACATCGAATTACATCAGACCTTTTGCACAACATGTCGGCTAGGGTAAAGAAATAAAAATATTTCTTATTCATGCTTAAAAATATAGAAATTTTTTTAAGATAATAAAGTTTTTAAAATATGTTTCTTCAACTAGTGTGACATCCGTCTTAACTAAACACCTATGCCTTACGAAGTTCATTATTTCTTATGATGAACATTAACAAATGATGTGTAGTGTAGCAGGCCACGTAACTTGAATATAATTTGGAAAAGATTCAAATAGTGAGTGCAGAAATCTCTTTGGATATACTGAAGTAAAATATGAAATTAATCCTAAGTCATTCTCAAATAAAGTATAGATATTGTTGCCCAAAATTTTAAACATTTACTTCAACCAATATTTATGATATCCAGTTTGTTAAAAATTTGTTCTTGGTTTTCGAACAAGACAAGAGTTCTATTTTTCCCCAAATTTAAATTATGGCTGTCAGAAAAGTAATTTTCCCCAATTTTTCAAAGTGTGCATACATTTCTAACACCTTATATATATATACACAACATACATATTTTGTAACGATTTTCTACGTGGAATGATAAAAGATGAAATGTTTTAGAAATAAAGAACATTAGTATTCTTCTAAGCAAACATTGAATTTAAATTTATTCCATGGTCAGAGCCGATAAATAGGCCAAATCTGGAAATCCAATCTTTACTAGAATTTCTGCAATAGTGATAACTTCCTGGTCAGGAATTAAGTATATTTCTGACCACTTGCTGAAGTAGTCTATGAAAGCAAGAATGTACTTGTCCCCTTTGTCGGATCTGGGAAGATCATCAAAGATGTCCTGGCCAGTTCACTCAAATGATGCTCGGACATTATATTTTTGTAGCCGTCCTCGAGTCGTTGGAGCCTTGCGTGAGGCATGTTCGTTGCAGGATTTATATCACTTTCCCACATTGTCTTCTCATTTGTCCTAGAAGAACGTCTCTCTTACATTATTCAGGATCTTCATTATTCCAAAATGACCACTTATAAGACTACTGTAAAGCTCCTCTAACACAATTGACATTTCGGGATGGTGATAGTAAAAGTTGACGTCCGAAATTCTTATCGTCATCGAATTCCCATCGACGATAGATCACTCTATTTTTGAGATGTTCCACAGGGTCTAATAGCTTTTTGTAGTGATTTCATAAAGTGCTATTTCTTGTCAAGTAGGTTTTCCTATTCCAGTGTCTATAAGTTCCACTATCGATTTTATGTCAGGGTTTGCTACTTGAACTCTCCGAATGTTTACATCACGGATCAGAAGAAACATAAGTTACTTTTCGAATAACTTATGTTTTGAAAAAGAATTTTTCTTCCACTTCAATGCACTGACAGCACTTTTCTAGACATGGTCTTTGCGATAAAGTATCGTCAAATTTATGAGCTAATGATACAAAAATAACAACATTCATTCGAATGAATACTATTTTTCGTGTACTTCAAGTTTCTTTAATCAAATTTCATAGAAAAATTAGCGAAAGAATTTTTTTTCAAAATAGCACGTAACTTTGTAATGTACCATCGATGCCGAAACTTGCGATTCACTTTGGTCCTTGTTAATAAGAATTTTTTTAAACTGATTAATAAAGCAAAAATTTCACATAAATATCCTTATATGAATATTTTCCTGTTTATAATTAAATGTTCACATGAATTGTAAATTATGAATTGAGACAACACAAAAAATATGATTAAAGTAAGTGTGTTTAAAATCTTTAAAATAGCTTATTCTGAATCTATAGAATACGATGAAAGTTCTTGGTAAATCAATGAAGTGTTTTCGGTTCAGACAAGTGCTCAAATATATTAGTTTAGCTGAGTTTCTTTAAGCAATATGTGATTAAAGCAACAGAATTGCTTTGTTCTTCAAGACTTTTTACATTAGAGTAAAATAAATTGGCAAATTGTACGGAGATCAGATCTTTACTGTCACAAGGCGCAGCTTGTCCTTTTTGGACCTTGCGCCAAAAAATCAAGCCAAATCCAAACCCTTACTGTCACATAAACTTTGAGTGGAAAGATTAAATTTATGAAAGCAATCACATTTTGTTCGTATTAATGATTTTAAGAAGTATCCATGTATGTGGTCACATGCAAAGAGAAAAAAGTGATCACATTATTCTAAGAACGGTTTCAATTACATCAATTAATAGCTTCTATAGGTATCAACGTTCTAAGACAACCTATTATTAGAACAACAATTCTAGTCATACTAATAGTATTACACTTGGCAAAATTATATGCCCGTTTGTAATATGTAGAAGACACACAAATTTACGAAAGCGATGAACATTTACTAATATGTTGTATTCGGACAAACGATTTTAAGAAGTAGTGACTGACTTAAATTCAAATTTTCTCTATTTTATCTACTATCATTAATCCGTCGTTAGTCGAATATAAAATGTGCTATAATAGAGGAAAAAAACAAAGTCTCTGTATAATGTTATATCAATTACAGCTACAAAATCTGTGACGTATTAGTTTATAATTCAAAGATGTATGAAGTATATATATATACAGAACAGAATAGTACTAAAGTACAGAAATTTCTGGTAGAAAAACCATATCCTCCTAAGCACTTGCATTAAGTGAAATTGTGAGAGGAGAATTGCAGTGAACATGATCCAGAACTCAAAATCTTTATTTATATGCTAATTAATGTTATAAATATGCTTTGGTTCACAAAGTTCGGATAACGTTTTATTGCTGTCAGGTAAGTATTTTGTCAGATAATTTTGAAGATCTGATTTTTCATTATCAATTAATTATTAATATTATTAAGTTATAATGTTAATTATAATTAGTATTTAATAGTTTTAACACCGCCCATCTTATCTAGGGGTCAGCGTGCCTGACTGCGGATAGGGAGGTCCTGGGTTCGAATCCTTGTTCAAGCATGGGTGTACTTTCTCCTTCTCTCTCCTGTCTTTGCCTTTTCCTTGTATGAATGGTTGCTTACTCTATAAACGGGTATCTATGGCATGTGTGTACTGAGGAAGTCGGACTAAACACTTAATTATGGTTCAGTTGGAAAAGTGGAGCAGCACACCCCATGTTGCCAGCCTGGCTGCCACTCGACAATAAAAAGATACTATTATTTATAAAATTAATTAAACAATAAACACAAAAATTATTATTTAAATTAATAACTAAAAACCAGATTTATGAACTATCGAAGAAAAAATTTTATTTTTCCATAATTTGAACTTATTCATTCGAGTTAAGTAATTTATTATGTAAAAATTAGAAATTATAATCTAAATACTCCAATGCTGCCAAATCGTCATACACATTATTTTTCTTTATCTGGACATATATTTTCAATATCTCTTTGAATGTTAATATTAATGACGATATTTTCACTGAAATCCAAGCATTACCTTCACACTTTGCAATGTATAGAACAATATTTCTTAAAAATATAAACGGCGTCTTAGGTGAAAAACCGCAATACTAAAAATGGAACTTAAACTTTTAAACATTACTGTAATTAGTTTCGCCACTAAAGCATTATAAGAATCTATCATTATATACTGCTTATCAACAGGCTGCGAAGGATATAATCTTCTAAAACCTTTTACGAATTGATCGATCATTTTATCAATAGTAGCCATTTAAAACAAACGTTAGGAAGCATATATAACTATCATAGAATGTTAGTAAGCTGTACACTTAGTGGTTATGCTCTTGGTCTTGAAGAATGAGTGAGCATAATGAAAGATATATTATATCTAGCGAAAAGTTTTGTCCATTCCTGTTACAATCAGTTTCAATAAATATGAGCATCGAGATTGCGGAAATACTTGATTCAGTTCAACAAACCATTTCGGATCAACAACCATTTCGGACTATATTCGGAAACTTGGGTTTGTGTGGAAATATTCGATACAGGTGCCACATAAGAAGAATTTGATCGATCGAGTCATCAGATTAACATCTCTGTTTGCAAGCAACAAAATCGAACCCTTGTTGGAGTGGATTTTAACTGGGGATGAAAAGTGGATTAGCTATGAAAACATCATAAAGAAGAAGACATTTTGTGATTCCAGAAAATCTGCCCCCACCACTTCTAAACCACAGTTGAGTCTGAACAAGAGAATGTTGTGTATATGGTAAGACATTCGAGGACCAATACATTTCAAGATGTTAAAGCCAAAACGAAAGTCTAAATTCGGAAAGGTACTATCAGCTAAAAACAGCACTCCAAGAAATGAGGCCGGCGATGTTCAATAGAAAGTACATCATATTGCTTTATGACAATGCCAGGCCACATACTGCTTTGGGGTTTCTTTTGAAAGTCGGAAAGCTAAACAGGGAAATTCTTTCGCATCCCCCATACTCTCCGGACTTAGCACCTTCCGATTATTACTTGTTTCTATCTTTTCCAAATACAAAATATTTTTCAGAAAAATAGACATTTTTCAGGGCAAAAACATTCAAGAACAAATAAAATATCAGGCAAGCACAAATTCAATTTTTGGCTTTAGATATGAGATATTTTTTAAAAATAGAATATACAATTTGCCATCACGCTGGCGAAGAAGTCATAAACACTGATGGCAATTATTTTATTCAATAAATTTCATTCAAGGTATAAAGAATTTCTTCAACTATTCTATTCTAAAAAAGGATAGAATTTTCCGGTAGACTTAATACAAGCATTATAACTCCAAAGAGCTTCTATAAAAATTGCATTTCATACAAACTTTCCAAATTTCATATTAAGTAGTTGTTTTACATATGAGACTTTTATATGAGAGACTTTTATATGAGATTTTGTAAATTTAAACTTCTAAAACTTAAAAATATCTTCTTTTCTCTACAATATTTATTATTATTTAATCAATTATGTTAGCCTATGGAATGGGATATAATTATACTTATGATATGATTATATTTAAATTTTCATTTAAAAAACTAATGTAATTCTTACACAGATTCATTTTCTATATTCAAAATAATTATCAGCTTACCAACTATGTAGTTAAAACTAAAAGAATCAAAAGATTCTCCAGGACTAATTCGTTGATTTCTATCTGGAACACTGTGAAAAGAAATTTCTGTATCGTCAAATGCTTCTATTGTGGAAATATTTTTTTGATTATGTGGATAAATATGAATTATTTCCTTTTGAGACAAGGAGTTTTTCCACTGTACAGAGATTTCAATTTCGGAAGAGCCCTATATGAAAATAAAATAATTAAAAGAACTTTTTTTTCGAGAGGATACAAACATAACATTCAGGAAAACAGATTCTTAAGCAACATACCAAATAGTTAAAATCAAGTAAATTGCTTTAAAGTTTTTGAATTTCTTATCACATAGGTGTTTTGCTAGTGAATTAATTTAGAAATAATCATGTTGAGGAAAACCAAATATATGTTAGTAGCTTTAATAAGAAAATTGAATCAAAAATGCATTTCAGAGGGCGATATTTGTAAATAGTTTTCTCAAACATTTTTGTAATTTGTTAGAAATATTTTAAGACATTTTCAGTATGATCATAACCTTAAAATTGTAATTGAGTTTTGTTACAATATATGTAGAATATACTAATGAAATGCAAAAAATCTTTTCTTTAAACTGAATGAACTTTATCTCTGCAGAACGGTAATTTATAGAATTCATTCGCGATGAGAAATGTAATAAAATTCCATGTAGAATTTAAAAGTAAACAAATAAGGAAGACTTTTGACTGATTAGTGAGTTTTACAACTATTTTTGCACATTAAATAACGAATATTAGTACTTGAATCATATTCAACTCATAAAGAAAATACGGTTCTTTTATCACACTTCAAATGTCGGCGTCAAAAAAGCGTCAAGATACAATATTCGTATACCACCAGAGAAATTACTAGGATTAGCTTCTGATTACCATTATTTAAGCATTGAGAAATCCATCAAGATATCAATCAGCGCATGCTTAAACTTGTTTGGAAATCACAACATTTCTGTAATGTAAGATCCAGTAATATTGCAAGTTTGACATTGCTTGATCTCACATATAATAATTAAATAATTGTAATTAAATGCTCAACTATTTGCAAAAACATCGGTAATTGTTTTCTTATAATTTGTGGACAAATAATTTACCCTTTATGAGCTTGTGCTAAATGCCTCGCAGATTTTCGAGCAACTCTTGTATCTGTTAGACAATGGAATACCATACATGTTGATCAACAAAGTTTTGAGCTTTATATTAGATAACAATCAAAGTACTTTTAGTTTGTATCAACTTGTAAGAAATTAAAATAATCAACAATCACTGGTTAATGGTTATTTTCATCTCTTATACAAGATACAATGCTTTACAAATATGAGTTACTATCTCTTCTATATTATTACACAATATTGGAATTCTTACTACAAATTAGCAAATGTTTACGTATGTATCTGGTTATGTGATTCGGTCAATTAATTTTCAGATCCATCAGAAAAACCATCACGTTCGCTAATCTTGAAATTAATTTTTTCTTCTTGGATTACATCTATGATACGGAAGAATTCTTCCTTGAACTATCTGAAACAAATCATCAACCTATTTTTTAATGCATTTAAAGAATACTCACAAACGTACCTTATAATTGGGCGAGTCAAATGAAAGTGTGCCAACCCCTCCTCAGCAAGAATGGTTCGGTCCATCATCTGCGGCGCATGCGCGTAGCACAGAGACAGCCTTCATTTACGAAAGTGGTGCGAAAGTGTGAGGTTAAAGTTCTTTAAGGCACTCTTACACAGGGTTGAAGACGGTAGCGTGACAAAATGGACGCTCCAAAAGAGGAACAGCGTGGTGTGGTCAGGTTTTTGACTGCTGAAGATATTTCCCAACATGAAATTAGTCGCCGTATGACTGCTGTGTACGGTGAACATTGCATCGCATTGGCCACTGTGAAGCGTTGGAGCAAACGGTTCAGAGAAGGACGGGAAAGTTGCAAAGACGATCCAAGACCGGGCCAAAGCCACCTTGCAACCACCCCCGACACAATTGCACAGGTTGATGAGCTGATTAGACTAGAACTGGGGATAAGCATCGATGAACTGGCAGAGCGTGTGAACATCAGTCACTGTTCGGTTCACACCATAATTCATGGTCATCTCGGTTATCGGCTTTTGTGTGCTCAATGGATGCCCAAGATTTTGAACGACCGCCAGAAGACGGAGAGGTTCGGCGCTGCTTTGACTCATCTCATCCGGTATCACAATGAGGGTGACGACTTCTTGTCTGCAATTGTGACCGGAGACGAATCATGGTGCCACCACTACGAACCTGAAACACGCCGGCAAAGCTTACAGTGGAAACATTTGAATTCACCACCATCGAAGAAAGCAAAGGCTGTCATTTCCTCGGGAAAGGTGCTATTGACTTTTTTTTCGATCGTCAGGGGTCATTACTGATTGAATTTGCTAAACGTGGAGAGACTATCAATATTTTGCGATATTGTGCAACGCTGGATCGGCTGCGTGTCGCAATCAAGAACAAACGACCTGGAAGATTGACGAATGGTGTGATCTTGTTACACGACAATGCTCGTCCCCATGCTGCTGATGTGGTTAAGACACAACTGGCAAAGTTCAAGTGGGACCGCTGCAACATCCTCCATACAGCCCAGATCTGTCCCCATACGACTTTCACATTTTCGGGAAACTGAAAAAACATCTGAAGGGTACCAGATTCGTGTAGGACGATGCCGCGAAGGAGTCGGGTACACACTTTTTGAATCGACAACCCAAGGAGTTTTATGAGACGGGGATCACGCGGCTCATTTGATAATGGGATAAATATCTCAATGTTCATGGAGACTACTTTTAAATAAAGTACTCTATTTGTCATATATTCGCATTGGCTCACTTTCATTTGACTCGCCCATTTCATTGATATATATATATATATATATATATATATAGGCACAGCAGTGTCAAGTATTTATATTCTGTGTGTAGTACGATATAAAATAGTGTAGAACACTTTGTTAACATTCAACTAATGTAAAGCATTTTAAACGTATTTTAATTTGATTAGTGCATTTAATGAATTATTTTATCACTGACCACATTTTATATGGTTTTACAATTTTATCCTTTTTACAATTTAGTTTCTAATGTTTTATTTCATTTTATATATGAATTTCAATACGAGTGCAAATGTATGTCATGAAATATCAGCTATCTTTTGATGTATTGAAGTAAAATATTTAGTATTACAGAACAATTTCGCTTTTACGTTAGCGGATTTTACATTTTCCCAAAGTTTATACGGTTTTTTCCGATCCCTTCAATTTTCTTATGTTTATAATATTAAATTATTCCCGCTTTTACACTTTCGAAATTTAATTTTTCCCATCGCTTACACTTTTTGATCAATTTAATTCGGAAAGAAAGTGATAGTGATTATTATTTTAATGATGGTGTCAATGATGGTGAAAATAGTGAGCCTACTTGTCAGAAGAAATTTTAGCGATAAACACTATAAAAATATTTCTGCAGCTGACAGTGATGTTAATACTTTGAACTTGAAAAGCAATATTGCAATATTCACCAGAAAAAGCCACACTCATCAATATTAAACTTAAAAAAAAAAAAAAAAAAAAAAAAAAAAAAAAAAAAAAAAAAAAACTATGGAGTTTTTTTATTTTTATGTTATGTATATATTTAAAAAATTTTAATAACAGTGGACAGAGAAAATTTTCAGAGTAACTGATAGCATGAAAAAAAGTTATATTTCATTATTTTCAAATATAAAATGTCAATAAAAATACTTTAAAACAAATTTTTTATAATTTAAAACGATGGTTCCAATGAATGCTGATGTTCATATGTATTTGTGTATGCGCGCATGCGTACGTGTAAGAAGGAACATGCACAGTATTTGTTTTCTCTCTCAGATGTAAATCTCCTAAATGCAAAATAGTATTTGATTTAGTGCATAAAAAATCAAAAATGTTATATTTTACATTTCACAAATCAATATAATAAAATTT
>JAPDSC010073704.1:0-81099 GCA_026290005.1 Latrodectus geometricus | reverse complement strand
TATATATATATATATATATATATATATATATATATATATATATATATCCATAATCCAAACCGAGACTTCGAAGATTTCGCTTAATACTTACTTGTTTTGTTTGAAGAATTTGAAAGAAGATTCGTTGACTTAATTAGGTTGAAAGAAATACTAAGTTTTATGATATTTCTATTTAATGATAATGTCAGCATTGATGGAGTATCTGAAAAAATGACATTTAATAGATATCACATCAGTCACGGTCGAGGAAGAAATTATTAAATTAAGATGCGATATACTTCTTAAATCCAGAGCATATTTAGCGATACTGATTTTTGGAAATTAATTTCTGAGGAAATGTTTCCAAATATTTATAAATTAATTTTGTATTTGAAATCATACTTTGGATCTAGGTATCTTTGCGAATCTGCTTTTCTAACCATGAACATAAAACAAACATTGGTCTCATTTAACAGATGAACATTTAATTTCGTGTTTATGCGTTGCAATAAGCTCGTACCAGCCACAATATGATAAACTTATCGCAGATACAGTGCCAAATTTCAACTAAACGAAGTGAATAGGATGGTCAGTTTTGGATATATGAATACTTTGATTATTTTCGTCTGTATATTTTTATTTTGTAAATATTAATATTCAGTTTTTTATAAAAATTACATAATTTACCATTTTTTCTTGTTATTGAAAACAAATATGTACGTTAATTTAGCTCTGCCATTGGTAGACTGCCTTCGATTTTTTAAATGTGGAGTAGACCCCGGATCCTGAAAGTTTGACCACCCCTGCTCTAGTGTAACGTCTGAATACTTTTATTGTCACATTTTAATATTCCAATGTTAATCGAGGAAAGCATGCACCATGAAGATCGCCTTTCGCGCCTATTCAAATGTTTTCGCGCCATTAATTACTTATCTCGTAATATTTCCGTGATTAGATCTTGGATGCCGAGCATTTCCGCCCTTCCCCTGCGCCCCGTGCAACGTTTTTCGCCCAGATAAGCCTCCTTCCTGATTCTCGAGCTCAAAATCAATCTTGGCTGAGCGGAAACTTTTACCACCGCCGAAATTTTTAGTTATCCGCTTTTTTTTAATCTAATCGCTTGGGCAACCTTTGGCATCAACGTCATTCTGTTAGTTACAAGACATTTTATAATGCTAAATAATAGTTTGGAGAAATATTTGTTGGTTTCGCTCCTGAATTTACGAGGTAATTTTGCGCAACACAGATCTACTTAGTTTTAACAAGTATGGTGTATTTTTTGAAAATGTTAAGGCAGTCTTTTGTTACTTAATGCTTTGTAAATCTCACACGGGGAAAATAATTACGAGATCTGATTTTGAAAACCTTTTTATGTTAAACTTATGAACGCGCATAATATAAAAAAATAAAGTTTAACATCTGAAATGTAAATCGTGCTGATTTTGGTCAGAAGTATCTGTTACAATTCTTTTTAACCATAATCGCTATTGCATTCATTGTAATTAATTTCAAATGTTGAACTAAATTTTTATTAGAAATATTAGCCTGTAAATTGTTTTTAATAAATTAACATTCACGGATCTATTTTAACACCATCTAATCGACTCCTAATTGTTTCTAAGGATATTGTAAAGTATTTTAATACCTGCATGTGAATTGCTTTTCGGGAGAACCTACTAGATAAGGCTAGTATTCACAAGTCGCAAAAAGGAAAAAACTGGGAACACTCCCAAGCACTCACCCGCCAGCATCAGGGAGTCAAGTAGGTGTAGTTAAACTAGTTAAATAGGTTTAGTGCCAGAAGCCGAGGTTTCTCTTTTGAAATTAAAACAGAAGACTCGTATATATATATATATATATATATATATATATATATATATATATTAGTTTGGGGAAAAAGAAATCCATTATTTTTACGTGAACCTTTTGTAACTTCTTTCAGATTCGCTTTGTAAAAAGGTTTAAAACAGTTTTCATGTAGATTTTTAGGTCTTGTGCGAAGCTACGACTGCTGACATGCTGTCAAGTTTGATAATTTTTGATATTTTATAGACATTTTCGACGATGCTGTATCCACATGCGAGGTACATCTCTAACATCAAAAATACCCGAACGGAATCGACGAAACAAAAATTATAATTAACTGGTTGTTACAGTCTTACATAGGACGATAAACACCTTCCACAAAATTTTAGCCACCCGGCTAGCATTTTCGCCATTATAAATGAAAAACGAAAATGTATCGAATTTTCTGTTTGTTGTCTTCCATTTTTAAAACCTTGTACTCGTAACTGAATGAATCAAACAAAAAACCGCAAGAGGATATTTTAGTGTCAAATGTCACCTTTCCAACGAGCATAAATCTGAAATTGTTTGATAGATACCTCACGAGATAGCGATCACTACAGACGTCTACCGATAAAATAATGGATAAATTTTTACCCAAACTAATATATGTATATATATATATACATATATATATATATATATATATATATATATATATATATAAATAATTACAGAATGCTGCGCAATGTTCATTTCTTTGTTTAACAATGAATGGTATCAAATCTATGTTCCTATCTAAATAGCGTCGACATAACCCACAAAGTTTGTGCGTTGAGAACAATGTGTTGAATCAAAATTTAAAAGCTTTCTCTTTCTTCCCTTACTTCAATATTATACGATCTTTCTATTAATTGTAAAAACTCCAAAGTATTCGATAGTATTCTGCATGGTTGGTATGAAAGCATGGAAAACATGGCAGTTATTCTTATTGCATTAAAAAAATATTTGCGTAGCGTTATAAAAGAAACTATTTTATCGCCGGTGATGAATAGATTTCACAACTAAATAGTTAGTGCTATCTTTCAACTGCTCATGGCATCGATTCTCACCTCGGCATAGGTATTTGTAGGGGATCGAATCCACTTCAAATCTGCCCCACTGGCCCTCGTGCAAATAATGTTAAAACTAGATTTGGTAACTCAATATTTTTGTGTTCATAATATTTCTCACTTTAACGTATATTTAATGCTCTATTTAAAATTCTGCCCTCCATACTGTTAAATTTCTCTTACTTTAATTACTAATTTGCAAAGAATGTGATTTTGTAGAGAAACATTTTGCTTATTAATAAAAACTTTATTTCTTCATTAATTAAAAAAAAAAAAAAAACATGTAATATGTGTACTAAAATAAGCAGCCAACATATGATTAAATTCATTAAATAGATTCTTCATCGTATTCACTACTTGTTTGAAAATTTCTCAAAATTTTAGAGATAACGGCTTCAAATTGCTTAACCTTGCAATGAAAACACTATCATGTTACATTAGCTCTAGAAATTCTATTAATTCCAATTTTAGCAAAATTCTGCGTCCTAAAATCTCCTTTAAAAGATGGTTCGAAGTTAAAGTTCTCTTTTTTTTTTTTTTTTTTTTTTACCGGAAAAACTTGCTACTCCATATTTGATTCCACTTATTTTCCTGATAAGACATTTATTTTGATAATATTTCAGATTAAATTCGTTAACTGCGACACTAATCGATAGTTTCTGTAAGGTTATTTTCAATTGGCATTGATGTTAAATTTTTTACCAAAATATGAACCGTAATCTTATTTTGCAATTGACGATAATTGCGTTTTGAAATTGAGCTTTATGATAAATTGAATGATTTGAGCTTTATTGGTAAATGTTTCACTAAATGCGCGTCGATAAAGTAATTAATCGAGTGTGATAAGATCGTTAAAATATTTTGTTTAGTTGAAGTGTCATTCTTCGAAAGATTCTTTGATGTTTCTGTCGCATTTCCTCTAAAATCCTTGAGAGTCTGTTCTTATGTGTTGATCATTTGAGACATCTCAACCAATATTATGGTGTAATAATGAATAGTTTTAGATTAAAAGCATGGTTCAGGCTTAACTTGGTAACTCCTTTCACAATTAATAATTTTACGAAAATAATTATTTAATATTAGTTTGGGGAAAAAGAAATCCATTGTTTTTACGTGAACTTTTTGTAACTTCTTTCAGATTCGCCTGTAAAAAGGTTCAAAACAGTTTTCATGTAGATTTTTAGGTCTTGTGCGAGGCTACGATTGCTGACATGCTGTCAAGTTTGATAATTTTTGATATTTTATGGACATTCTCGACAATGTTGTATCCATGCCAGGTGCATCTTTAGCATCCAAATACCCAAACGGAATCGACGAAACAAAAATTGTACGTAACTGGTTGTTGTTACAGTCTTATATACGACGATAAACACCTTTCACAATTTTAGCCACCTGGTTAGCATTTTTGCCATTATAAAAGAAAAACGAAAATGTATCGAATTTTCAGTTTGTTGTCTTCTATTTTTAAAACCTTGTACTCATAGCTGAATTAACCAAACAAAAAACCGCAAGAGGATTTTTTAGTGTCAAATGTCACCTTTCCAATGAGCATAAATTTGAAATTGTTTGATAGATACCTCACGAGATAGCGATCACTACAGACGTCTACCGAAAAAATAATGGATAACTTTTTCCCCAAACTAATATTTCATATACAGAGTATATAAATCTTTCCTAATGTATAAGGTTAGGTGAAAAAGATTAAAGCTGCATATTATTTAAATATTTAGTGGAAACTTCATTTCATAATATCAGCTTGCGGTCATTTAGATATCTAACCCTTTGCATAGTGGTGGAAATTTCCATCGTAACCTATAATGCCCAAAAATTATATAAAAGAACAATTTCACTTTAAGTGGATCGTGTTTGGATACCTTTTTAATGTCCATTGCATAAAAAGAAACATAGCTGTCAAAAATAAACAAGTGTCACTATCAGTGAAACGAGCTTAAAATTGTCTCATTCCGCTGTTTGTTGTAGTTGCAATATACGTATGAATTTAGTTTTTAATTTTGTATTATACATGAGTTTCTATTGCTAAAGAAGTGAAAATGAGTGGAAGTAAGACTTGTGTTTCTGTTATTTCCCTCTTTTATTTCTATTTAGTACTAAGCTAACTTGGTATGATGATGGAAATTTCCATCATTGTTTTTTGCTAAATTTATACTAAGATTTTCTTAACCATTTTTCCTTTCATTTTGAACATGAATAATAACACCTTGTTTATTTCACCAATAAAGTAAAAATCATGTAAAGAAGGGTTTCTGTGAGAGTAACTAAATTCTCTGTTTTAAAAACTTGGAAATATTGTGGGAAATAGATTGGGGAAGGATTTTTCCTTCCCCCAAATTCATCCAGATATTTAATGATTTTTGATTAAGCTCAAAAAAGTCTCTTCCCCATTTCCTCTGGAGTGACGCAGTTGTTGTATGAAGTGAATTTATGAAAAACTGGGAAATCAATATATTTCAATTATTTAAACAATAGATAACATTTATTAATTGGGGATTCATAAAATTCTTTGCTTTGCAAATTTGTAGATTTACTTTTTTTACTTTGTATTTTTTTTTTTTTTTTTTTTTTTTTTTTTCATAGAAATCTTTAGGAATTAAAGTATTGAAGTTCTTTAAAAGTCAATATCAATCACTCAAGAATTGACTTTCAGGCTCCGTTTAAAAAAAAAAAAAAATCAACATACTTTTTGCCGAATTAAAGGGTACACTTATTTATACCGAACCCAAAATTATATAAAAACATTTAGTTTTATAATAATTTATAAACCTAAATGTTTTTATATAATTATTAATAAGGTAAGTATAAAGGGCATGTTAAGATTTATTTATTGCTTGTATAAACAATAAAATATTAATATTGAATGCGCTTTACATGCTACATGAAATAAATTTATTTTTACTGAATGATTCATTAGTATTCATTTTTTAATAGCTGTATCAAGAGAGACAAATCTCCAATAATATATAAAACCCATCCCACTAAGTTATTGGCCATAAATTTTTTTTCCAACTACTCACTGAAGAGCTCATCCCACTGACACATTGCCTTGTTTTGGATGGGTGGACAAAACTGTATATTCAACATTATTGGTGAAACGATTATTTGTTGAACTCCCAGACCAATTATAAGTAAAATAAAGTGACGTACACATGATCTCAACTGTAACGAAAGAAACAACCGCTTTATGGTTAAAAATTGTTTTAAATATGCTGCAGTTGATAAGCTCACTTCTATTTGAACCACAAAAGTTCGCAAATGCTCTTATTAGTTACTCCACCGATATGAAGTTACTAATAAGAGCATGCTATATTTGATTCCCCGTCCTCGTTAGGATGATATTTCATGGGCAAGTGATGCAAAATGGACCATAAAAGATGTCCCGAATATTTGTGATCGATTGCTCATTGTTTTGAAGTGTTGACGCTCAAGGTTCTTTTTTGTATGGGGACACTGAGGTGATCCGGTTTCTCTCTCGCCTGACCTCCCACTCTCAGATGTGTCCACTCCACCCACCACTACTTGTTCGCGAGGAGGAAGTGCTGCTATAAATATGCCCAGTTATTCCGGTCATCATTGACCGGTCAGAAAGGCCGTACCGGGTCAGAGTCTGCTTTTCCGTTCTCTGGCTTGTTCAGAATTCTGCATATGGCGAAGAATATTTAAGTGATTTGTTTTTAAGCCAGTGAAACTTCAAACCAATATATATTAGCTTGGGGAAAAAGTTATCCATTATTTTTTCGGTAGACGTCTGTAGTGATCGCTATCTCGTGAGGTATCTATCAAACAATTTCAGATTTATGCTCGTTGGAAAGGTGACATTTGGCACTAAAATATCCTCTTGTGGTTTTTTGTTTGATTGATTCAGTTATGAGAACAAGGTTTTAAAAATAGAAGACAACAAACAGAAAATTCCATACATTTTAGTTTTTCTTTTATAATGGCGAAAAAGATAGCCGGGTGGCTAAAATTGTGAAAGGTGTTTATCGTCCTATATATGACTGTAACAACCAGTTACGCACAATTTTGGTTTCGTCGATTCCGTTTGGATATTTGGATACTAAAGATGCACCTCGCATGGATACAACATCGTCGAGAATGTCTATAAAATATCAAAAATTATCAAACTTGACAGCATGTCAGCAGTCGTAGCTTCGCACAAGACCTAAAAATCTACATGAAAACTGTTTTAATCCTTTTTACAAAGCGAATCTGAAAGAAGTTACAAAAAGTTCACGTAAAAATAATGGATTTCTTTTTCTCCAACCTAATGTTTTTATAATTTGAACTAAAATTTTATTCTAATTGTAATTTCCATTTTGAACATTTATGTGCAATAAAAAAATTATTGAAATGCCAGATAATGGAATGTGTGCAAAAACTGTCTATAATTGTATTCCTTATAAAGATATTGTAGTTCAGCATTGTTGAGAAGGGTTTTATGTCGTCTTTCACATCACAAAAGCGCTCGACTATCATTTTTCAATCACGTAAGATGGCTGGCTGATCTCCAGTCTTCAGTTCAGTTCGTGTGACTCGATGAACTGAAATGGTCTTCAGCTCGTTCAAAAGCTTTGATTCAATTTCCACCTAGGGCGTGGATGTTTGTAGTGTTTCAAAATCCACTAAAAACTGCAAGTTCCGGTCTTAACCTTTATGTGCAAGAAATAGCTATTGAGCTGCAAACTAACCATCAGACTTTGTATTTGTAGTGCTTCGGAATGCACTTTAAACTGCATGTTATGTTCAGTTAGCTCTCGTATGAAAAATCCGTTGATCGACAAACCAACCATAGGTTTGGCTCCTACCTTTGACGTGGATTAGGTTTCTACTTAGAAACAAAACTCTTGATAGAGCCAGAGTCCTGTAAATTGCTATAAAGCAGAGTTGGCCGTGGTCGATTGGTAGACCGCGAAGACATTTTAGGTAGTCCACGCGACCATCCCGATGATGACCTCGAATATTAGCAATTTAATTTATGAGTTATGACATAGAATCAATGAATTATTTAAAATAAAAATTTACTACAGTCTACGCTTTAAAACTCATAGACTGTGCAAAGAGTTATGATTAAGGTTTACCATTTGAAACCTAAAACGGACATGATGAGCGCGATTAAAACATTTAATAAAACTATGAAAAGGTATGGATCTCAATTAAGAAAACATGAATTGAGAAGCTTCAAAAACATGGAGGTATAGTGCATCCATAATCCAAACCGAAATTTCGAAGATTTCGCTTAATATTTACTTGTTTTGTTTGAAGAATTTGAAAGAAGATTCGCTGACTTAATTATGTTGAAAGAAATACTCAATTTTATGATATTTTCAATTAATGAAAATGTCAACATTGATGGCGTATCTGAAAAAATGACATTTAATAGATATCACATCAGTCATGGTCGAGGAAGAAATTATTAAATTAAGATGCGATATATTTCTTAAATCCAGAGCATATTTAGCGATACTGATTTTTGGAATTAATTTCTGAGGAAACGTTTCCAAATATTTACAAATTGATTTTGTATTTGAAATCCTACTTTGGATCGAGGTATCTTTGAAAATCTGGTTTTCCAACCATGAACAAAAAACATTGATCGCATTTAACAGATGAACATTTAATTTCTTGTTTATGCATTGCAATAAGCTCGTACCAGCCACAATATGATAAACTTGTCGCAGATATACAGTGCCAAATTTCAACTAAACGAAGTGAAAAGGATGGCCAGTTTTTGATAAATAAATGATTATTTTCGTCAGTAAATTTTTATTTTGTAAGTATTAATATTAAGTTTTTTTTTTTTAGAAAAATTGCATAACTTACCATTTTTTCTTGTTACCGAAAATAAATATGTACGTTAATTTAGCTCTGCCATTGGTAGACCGCTTTCGATTTTTTAAATTTGGAGTAGACCCCATATCCCAAAAGTTTGGCCACCCCTGCTATAAAGCGTCAAATCATTCATTCATAAACGTAATTACGTTTCGCAAGAGTACAGTGCAGCTTCAGTATACGCATGTATTATCGGCTCGCCGTTATCTTCTTGAACAGTTATTTAGAATGGTTGACTGGTTTTGATCTAAGATACTAAAAAAGATATGAATGTTTATGCTTTTGCACTTTCTGATTAAGAGGTTTCTTTTTCTGTCGTGGAATAGTCTCTATAAAGTTCTTCGTAAAAGTAAAACTGTAAGTGTTATAAAAAATCGTGTAAATTTCGTATTCGCCATGCAGTGACAAATGCACCCATCTCGTTATGAATACATGGGAATTTTTTACTAAGTATTAATAGTAGACCTGCCGTTGAGATCAGAAATGTCTCCTCTCATTTCTCTGTAAAAAAAAAAAAAAAAAAAAAAAAAAAAAAATTGTGCCTTAAAACCCAATTAACCAACCAACCCTGTATTTTTCTTTTTATCACATTTATTATGAATTTCTAATTTTCTCTCAAATTCGTTTGCACCAACTTTACTTACCGCATTTCTTTCGCTATTTTTAAAAGCAAATTTTTAATTATGAAATTATTTTAAAGGCTATCTGTAAAATTTCGTTGATTTAATATTTTTTAAAAATCTTTGATCGTGAAATTACTATAAATTCCAAATTTACTTTCAGAAAACGATTGATAGTATTTTAAAGACAGTCATCTTTATATAATTTTTTATCTGAATTTCTACAACGAAGAGAAAATCGTTGTTTTAAGATGTTGGGCCGTTTCTTTCCTTTAATTACATGATTATTCTTAAGAAAAGGAATCGTGCTTTTATAAATCCCACAGACGATACAAGTCCAGGTGTTTTTTCCTTTAATTAAATTTAGTTAACGTCCTATGTTCTTTATTATCGTTTTAGGTTTCCGTCGATGTTGATTAATATTCGAATAATCGGAATCGTGACATTCATCCAAGGTAGTCTATGGCAACACTCAATCTTTTCTTTTCCCCGGTATTATTTTCCGTAAAAGCAGATGTTTCACGTCTACTTACTTGACGTTTCTTTTCTCTTTCATTTGGGTGTTTTGTCACTTGCGATCGTATTCCTTTTTAATTACATGAAAATATTTTTAAATGTTCCTTCTGGTTGACTAATAATTTGATAATGGTTTAGAGACTGACTCGTTAGTGGGCGCTTTGTTACGAGTGAAATTTCAGTGCCTCGAAGACACATGGAAAAATTTCTGCAATTTATTAATCCAAAATGAATTTTATTTTGAAAAAGAAATTAAACTTACCATTAACCTAAATTTATAATCTAGTTTAAAATTAAATAGTGATTTAATATTTTAAAATTTCATTAAATTCCATATATGATTATGAGGATATTTATTCTTTGCTGTACGCATACATTCAAATATATGCTTAGTCCCAAGAAAATAAGACTCGAGTTAGAATGAATAATCTTATCTACTTATCTCTTATTCTGTAAGTCAGTAAATTCTTATAGCATTTAGTTTACTATACAAAAATAGTTCATAGAAAAATATTACCCTGAACAGTTAAGAGTTGAGCTGGCAGCCGAACGGTTAGCGCTCTTGTCTTCGGTTCAACAGTTTATGGGTTCGAATCCTACTTAGAACATGGATATTTGTAGTAGTAGACACTTTAAAACTGTAGGTCTCTAATTGGTTCTCGCGTGCAAAAAATATTCGTTAAACGACAAACAATAAGGTTTCACATTGAACTACTTCAGTGTCGCCAGATTCTACCATACATTCATTTGCAAATTCACCCTCTAATAAAGTTTTCTTTTCAAAACTAAATTTTCGTCGGCGTTTTCTGAATGTACTCAGGTTTTTACTGTGGCAATTAACGGTCTTACTCGTAACTGACGATCCGCGCTATACTAGGAAATCAGGAATTGTGAAAAATGCCATTTAAACTTTGCCTGACCAATTGCCTCTTCATTTTGAATGGCGATCAAATGGTGTTAAGATGATCCGCTCTCGTCATTGCACCACTAACGGAAAGACGCTGGACTAAACTAAAAGTTTTAACAAGGACAGGCTTTTTCAGAACGATGCTCTTTGATTGGATTAGACATCGAATCCACAACCTTCCAGTCTCGACAACGATGCCGCCAAGCAAAGGAATAATGAAGCATAATCCATATTTTATCCTTTCTGTCATCTCACGATCGTTATTGAGGGCTTTAATCAGAAAAGAATTGTATTTTAATGGAACCTGGACTAATAATTTTAAGTAAATATTTAATGAAGAATGGATAAATTAATTATAATATGACGATGTCGCTAATATATTTAGTTTTCTATTCAATTCATGTTTTACTACATTTATGAAACTTGAAGGACCGAAAAGTAAGAATGAATTAATCTGAGATATTGAATATTTACGTATATTCATGATATAAGCGAATTTTTTAATTTTTGTTTACATTTATTTTTATACTGTACTATTTTGAATTTAATATTATGTTAAATTTATCATTATTTACTTCGTTTTTTAGTTCTTTAAAAATTGTACAAGTTTGTGTAAGAGGTATACTGATCCCACATTAATGCTTTTCAATTATTTGAAATCAAAATTGATTTTAAATTGGAAATAATGCTTATGAGTTATTTTATAGTTTGGGTTTTCTTTTGTTATCATACTAATAGAAGATACAAAATTTTTGTGTTGCCATTTTGTAATTCTTGGTTTTTATTTTACTACTAATGGTAATGTGGCTTAGGAAGTGGTACTGTACTTATTTTGACTTAAATATTAATCCCTGTGACTATGCAGGTATTTGATTGTAAACACAGCAAAGGATAAAAAGTAGAAATTATAATCATTGCGTCATTAAAACAGTTCCAAATATGCTTGGGAACTAAACATTGGGGGTTTTATGTTAGACTGACCACCTAACCTAGATATGCTTTGTACCCCAGGGTTGTGGTCTAGAAAATCAGATATGGGCACTGTAGGCTTTGACTTAACTGGGACTGTTGTACCACTGAATTTAGTAATTTCTTTTAACAATTTATTTTTGCTAAAACAGTGAACAGAGGATTAATTTTAAAGGAGTGACACTGTTTATTTTCTTTTTAAGTTTGAGTTTAGTTATTTATTTTCCTTATTTTAATTTTGTTAAATTTTTTGAACATGTCCTGATATTTATGCTTCAGATGTTAATAAATTTATAGAGAATTTATGGATATTATTTTCAACAGCTATTTAAGCTTGTTAATAATGTAAAAAAGTTACATTAATTTTTCACAATACCCAATTATGATATCTATTGAATTTGTTAAATCTTACAAAATTCCTTCTCTGAATTTAATAAATTAGAACTTAAAACTTAATTTCTTTTTGAAATTTAATTAGTGTGTAATTAAGCTTAAGAGCAATTCTTATACTTAACAGAAAACCATTTAAAATTTCTTTTTGTTTCTTTTTAATAATAAAACATAAATATTAGAGGAACAATAATTGTACGACTCACTTAATATTGTATTTGTTATTTATATAAAAACACAAAAATTTAAGTATACACCTATCTTAGTTACCTTTTAAACAAGATGGAAAAGAATTTTCAATAATTAGAATCAGAATTAGATTGACCTTTTATAGCAAAAACATTCTATGAGAGTCGAGAGGAGATCTGCTTATATTGTATTATGTTTAATTCAATTGCAAAAGTTTCTCTTAATAGAGTTCTGTATTTTATAAAAGATTAATTTTACAAGTTGATTTATCTTAAATATACTCAGAATGTGGAATGCATATAATTAAAAATTTGCTGATATTAACATTAAAAATAAATAAGTTATGATAAGTAAATAAAGAAAGTTGGTTTATATTATGCAAATGTGTTATGAGTTTTTTTTTTTTTTCTGCATGAGAAATCAATATCAAATTATACTTTGTATTAATTTGCATCTATCATTACTTTTTCCTGCAAAAATAGAATAAATATCGCATAAAAATTTTATGCAGTGTTTATTTTATTTACTTTTTTGCATGTATTTAGGAATTGGTAATTTGCAAATTGATAGAAATAAAAAAAATAGGAAACTTAAAGTTTTATTGCTTTTAACAACTTTAAGCCTTGCAGGCTTAAAGTTAAGGCAAGAGGAATGATTTGTTCCTCAGACTCCTTTGGTTGAATAGTTCATGGGTTCAATTCCCATCTTGTATTTGGATGTTTGTAGTAGTTTAGAATCCACTTTAAACTACAGGTTCCTGTCTAATTAGCCCTTCTGATCAATAAAATGATTAGTAATGACAAAATCTTATCTAACACAACTTTTAATAATAAAATTGTTTAAATGTATATAGTCTCCTAATAAGTAAGTCGATTTCAAATTTGTGGGAAAAATTAGTCATTTAATTTTGAAAATGTTAGCATTCTATTTTTTGTGAATGAACTATTTTAGGATTTTTTTTTTAATATTACATTAAATGAAATTTCTATTTATACAGACATGAGCTATAAAAATATGAATTTAAAAATGATAATTTCTTTTAAAAATTCATAATTTTTTGGTAGTTCATAGGTATTTAAGTGTCTAATCCTTAGAATTTTAAATTTTGAAAATAGAAAAAATATTAAACCTAAAAACTTAATGTCCTACGAGCTTATAGATTTGATTAGTAGTTAATGTTACCCAGAAAAATCCTTTGAATTTAATTTTACTACATTCTACAATAATTGACGGTTGTAGAATCAATGCTTTATGCCAGAGTAGCTATGAGCAATTCAATTGGTAAGTTTGATTCCTACCTCAAATATGGATGATTGCAGTGGTTCAGAATCCACTTCAAAGTGTAGGTGGCAGTCTAATCATCTCTTGCACAAAAAAAGAACTGAGCAACAAACTAAATCTGACTGTTACTTTGTAAACAATGCTTCAATTCCTTTGAATATGTGTTCTGATTAAGTGTGCAAAAAATAACTTCAGTTTCTAAGGAAAAACCCAGTGAAAATTGTAATTATAGATTTTATCTTTGTAATATTGATTTTTAGATCATGCATTCCTGCTCATCACTTCTGATTTTAACTTTAAATAACTAATTGTTAATACAATTATGTGTCTTGCCGAGCTGGTAGCAGAACTATTGCTTTCTTATTCAACAGTCTGTGGGTTTGAATCACCTAGTACTTGGATTTTTAGTGTTTTGCAATCCATTTTAAACTTTAGTCTAATTGGTCTAATTAGCCTTCATGTACAAAAAATGATCCATGAGCACCAAAAAAATCTAACCAAATTACATTAGTTACTATAAATTAAAGAAAAATCACAAAGATAAAGTAAAAATTTGTGCATAACTTACGTTAAATTCTATGCACATTATACAATACATAGGAAGGTACAAAATAATAATGAAATTGCCAGACAATTATAGATTTATAAAAATTAGCATTTGTATGCAATGAACAAATGGAATGTGTAAGTTTGGTAAAGAAAAAATAATTTTGATATGGGATATGATCCCCCATAGAAGCAATACAGCACATGCAATGATGTGCGATTCTCTTATTTATGCTGTCTATTAAATAAGAAGTGTGAACAATTAATCTTCCAAAGTAGTTGAAAGTGTGGTTAGTGTCCTAGGAAGGGGTTTGAGAACAGCTACATGTCGTCCGAGAGTATCCCAAACATGCTTAGTTGGGTTAAAGTCTGGTGATCAAATAGGCTACAGCATGCCTTCAATTGTTACATGCTCAAGATAAGCATCCATAATGCGAGCAATGTATTGTCTTGTATTGTCATCCTGTAGTGTTAAAGTATCACTGTTTTTAATTTTACAAGAGCACATAAGCATTCAGGATGTCATCTATGTAGGTGTGAGCATTAACATTTTCACAGGAAAATACATGGAGGTCTGTGCCTAAATCTAAAGAGATACCACCCCAAACACAGATGTTGCCTAATCCATATGAATCTCTTTTGCGGATGTTTGTTAGGTGGAAATGAGTTACACATTCTCTCCAAATGAAAATGCTTCTACTATTGCTTTTGATGTTATACTTGTATTCATCCATAATGAGAGCAGTCCTCCATTGATCACGTGTCCAAAGGACATTGATATGTCCATTGTAAACGTTACCATTTATGGTTAGATATGAATAGAATGCTAATGACCAGTTGTCTCACATAAATAGCAAGTTCATAAAGCCTTCAGTGCATTGTCGATTTGAATATCAAACTTACGGCACTTGCTGTGAGGAATATCTGATCTCACCCAGATTTGCTGTTCTATTCCTTTGTATGCATAATGACAAATGTTACTTATTAACACTTGTTATAGAGAAAGGCCATTTTTGCTAAATCTCCTGGATGCTAAATCTGAAGTTAGAAATTTTTGCCAATGTCTATGAATCAGACTCACTTACATTCAGCCATCTATCCACTTCTGACTTTGTCCTGCCTCTTGTTTCTCAACAGCTCGCCATCAAAATTGTTTGGTCGAATGATGCCTGGAGGCCATTGTTACAATTTCATTATACCAGATTTCTAATCTCAGACACGCTGCGACAATTGCCACCTTGCTCTGAGACATCTACTTTTATGCTCTTCCCAAGTGGCTTATTCCAACAGCAGTGTCACTATCTTGCATAATGTAATGATTCAGCTCCTATTACTTATCAATGTATTCAAATTTAATCAAGATTTACTTGATTAAAATCTTGATTAAATTGGTCAGAATTATCATTATTTTTGTGATTTTTCCTTAATTTTTAGTATCTAATATATTGTCTTATCTGCAATGAATTTACTGTCTTAAAGAACCATTTAAGTCTTGTTCATACAAGAAAAATTGAATTTTTATATGTCTTGTAGTAAAACCTTGAAAAGCTGAATTATATAGATATTTTTAATTTTTAAAATGGATCTATTATAAAGAATGATGAATATATCTGATACTTTTCTTTATATTAATCAGTAAAATAGGTATTTTTTGAAATCAGTGGTATTGGAAAATACTCTTTTCATATACAATTAAGATTTTTTTACTACTTCTCAATTTGTATTTGAAAACCAGAAAATATAAGTTTTTGCTTTTTGACATTTCTAATATTTAAAAATATATTTAATATTTAACTATTTCTTAAAATTATTTGTTAACCTGAATTTTACTGTTAAAGTTTTGTGTAAAGATTTGAAAAGCTGTTAGTTTTTTATTGATTGAAGTATTGAATATATTAAATATTTTGCTTAACTGATTTTATACTATTCAACACATAATATGAATTCTTTTCAGATCTATTGCACTGTACGAATGAACCAAATGTGTCCATACCACAACTGGCCAATCTTCTCATTGAACGAACACAGAATGCTAGTTGGGTGGTTGTGTTCAAAGCTCTCATCACAGTTCATCATCTCATGTGCTATGGTAATGAGGTGAGACGCTTTATATCTATTTTTTTAGCAGAATGTTTTGTAATGTTTTCAACATTGGTGCTTGTCATAATATTTTACCTGTGTTTAAAAGACATAGGATATGAATGTTTAGAATTGTGAAAAACAATATCCACACTCCTGCATGAAATCCTGTTCTATTTCTGATCAAAAACTTAAAAATAAATTTTTAACAATTAAATATCAAAATATATTAAGACATTTGTTACCGTGATTAAAATATCTAGAAAGATTTTTAAATGTTTTTTTTTTATGTAGTTTAAGAACAAAACTTAAGAGACATTTGCAAGATAGTTTAAAACTAATATTGTAATTTTATATAGCACTGCAAGTGCACATGTATAAGTTGTGATTAACAATTTTGTAATATGCATAAATTTGTACTAATTTATTCTAGGTAGTATTTTTTTTTTATTTATTTAAATGTATTTGAATTTTTGTAACAGTCTAATGTTATATAATGCATAATTTTAAATGTCGCACTGTCATTGTGGTTTACAAAGACTTGTTTTATTGTAACAGCTTTTAAAAACTAATTTTAGACTTGAGTTTAATGAAAAATTAATAAATATTAATGAACAAATGTAGGGAACATTTTTTTAAATACTGTTTTACAGTGTAAAATTGATAATGTTCAAGTTTTTGTAGTTTAAATTTAATTTTAAATGTGTGAATTTTTAATAATGGTAGTGTAAGAAAATGATTAGAAAAATAAAAATTTAAACCTTTTAGAATTGTTGGAATATTTTTTTATCTTAAAATATGGATGCAAACCTTAACCACTTAACAGCTTTTTTACAAATTGTGTAAAAAAAATAAGCATATTTTTGAGAAACAATTTTCTGTTAAAATCGATTGTATAAATTCAAATCAAGAATCTAAACTACTACAATTATTGATTTTATAAAATTATTTTAATTTTTATTTCGTGCAAAAAAATTTCATTTTCACTTAAAGTTGGCTTTTTCTGGTGATATAAGTGAACTGAAAAGAACACTTTACAAGAATGAATGTAGAAAAAAATGTACAATTGTACTTAAATCTAATATGCTTTTAAAATTCAATTTTTGTATGGTAAATTTTAAAACAAGGAGACAAGTATAGTTCAACATCACAATCTGGACAAAAATATCTTGTTTCTTTTCTCAGCCGTTTTCCAGAATCATTTCTTTTCGAGCAACACACAAAGCACTGCCTCGTGGGTCTCAACTTCTTTTCACTAAGAGCAATTACTTCTAAAAAGTGTCTTTCAGTCAATCATAAGGGATTGGGCAAAATTTCTGCTCTTCCATTTTCTTTTATTGTCCCATGTCTTTCTATAAGACGATCTATTACATCATGTCTAAAACTCAGATGCGTGTGTTTTCCTCCAGGCTTCTGGTATAAAACAAAAGCATTTCCACAACGATATATCCAATAGGTGGAAGAATATTTTCTTATAATATTTCCTTCCTCTTTGTGACTGGGTAATTGGTCAGATGCTGATCCATTCTGTCTACACCTCCCATGGTATTATTATATTCCATCACTACTTTTGGTTTCTTCCTGGTGCCTGATCCTTGTGAGACGGTACTTCAATCATTACAGGATTGTGTATTGTAGATAACAAAGATACAGCTTTCTTATCCATCCATTTAAAGGAAAAAAATCATACCTCTACTGGACTTCCAGAGCCATCTGTTAAAACATTGTAAACTAAAAAGAGAAAAAATTCGGGCAAATCATAGCAATAGAATAAAAAAATGAGTCACATGAACAGTACTCGAGCAAAACAGAGAAGGCCTCTTTTCTAGTACCCGAACGGTGTTCGGGCAAAACTGGGAAGTGGTTAATCTATTTAATTTTAAATTCTGGAAATTTTTATTGTAAATATGCAAATGAATTGTGATATGATATCTGAATAATTGCTTGCTCCTTCAATTAACTTCCTGCATTTAACTTCATTGAGTGCTGAACTGGCAGCTGAATATTAAACACTGTCCTTTGCTTTAACAGTTGTGCATTCAAATCCCATATCAAACTTGATATTCGTAGTGATTCAGAATTCACAAATCTTGGATCATTGTTGAATTAATCCTTAATTACAGAAAGTAGTCATGAAATGACCAACCAGATTTGTAACCATGAGTAAATTCTGGGTAAAATGAATAAAGTAGTCAATTTATTTTGTTTGAATTGTATGTCTCCTGTCTTTTATTGTGATGTACTTTAATTAAAAATCCTAGACTATAGTGTTACTGATATTTTAAATTAGGTATTATAGATTTACATAGTTATCAAAATTTAATTTACTAAAATATTCCCTATGTAGAGGTTTACACAATATTTGGCATCCTCAAATTGTACATTCCAGCTTGGATGCTTCTTGGACAAAGTTGGAGTTCAGTGTAAGTGAGAAATATATCATTTCTAATTTTTTTCTTTCCGTTTATTCTGTATATAAAATAACTTCAACTTTTAATTTTAATAGCATATGATATGTCTACCTTCATCAGGAGGTATGCAAAATATTTAAATGAGAAAGCAGTCTCTTATCGAACTGTTGCATTTGATTTCTGCAAATGTAAACGAGGGTAAGTAACATTGTATTTTTTTTTAATAAGAATTTTTGGGAATAAACTTGCATAAAGACAAAAGTAACTAAAATTATATTATCTAAAACATATTCATTATTTTTTTATAAAAGTGTATTTTAAAACAGTTTTAAGCTATGCATACAAAAGTATGGATGTGCTTTTCAGGCCAGTTTGAAAAAAGCTTTTATAAAGTACAATTTGGGTGCACAATTTTAATATTCTTTCATATCTGATTCGGATGTATTTTCTTTAAATTACAATGATTATCCCAATTAATTCAAAGTAGTTTTGTTTAAAAAGTTTAGCTAAAGGAATAATTTTTTTGCATATAGAATAAGTTTCTTACAGCTATGGTGGCTTGGTCAGTTAAGGCATTCTCATTACAGGAAGGTAGCGAGTTTGACTCACTGCTTATCGAAGAGATCCATTGTGTTCACTAATGACGACTGG
This sequence comes from Latrodectus geometricus, assembly GCA_026290005.1. Taxonomy (NCBI): domain Eukaryota; kingdom Metazoa; phylum Arthropoda; class Arachnida; order Araneae; family Theridiidae; genus Latrodectus; species Latrodectus geometricus. The sequence continues at coordinate 61,820 of JAPDSC010073704.1, read as the reverse complement.
GCCATGTAAAATATGTCACAATTTTGCAATGTCCATGTTTTTATTCCAAATTAATATCTCTGGGGATGTTAGGAGGCAGGCCTAAAGTCTTCTCTGGTTTCCTATCTCTAAAAAAATTGGAAGACTCATATGGTGCTGCCATCTATGAGCCAAGTTGTACTTCCACCCTCTTGAGAGGGTGCTGTGTTCAAAAATAGAAGGTGCTTTTTCTGACTTCATTCGACGAGTACCTGAATTGTCTTCGCTGAGTGTTATAAGTAACAACAACATAAGTTTCTATAAATTTTTAACATACGGAAAGTTTTTCAAAACTTGATTAAACAACTTCTGTATTTAAAAAAATCTTGAGTTTGAAATATTGAATTTTTTTTCCGAAGCTTTGTAAATTGGTTAAAATTTTATTTATGTTCAATTAAGCAAGGTTCTAATAGATTACTGCTAATGTACAAGTAATTTCAATTAAGTCATTAATTTTTATTATAAGCCACACTTATAAAAGTACTAAATGTTTGTCACTTATAGTTAATTTAAAGCCACTTGTACTAAAAAAAGCTTAAACTTTCTTATGCTTTTGCATTTTATCTAAATATAAACATTTTAATAATTTCAGGAAGGAAGATGGTATTCTCAGGCAAATGAACACAGAACAAGTAATTTTTTTTATCTATTAATGTTATTCATTCTCTTGTTTATGAATTTATTAAAAATACATTGTTCTTTTTTTAGCTTTTAAAAACATTACCTGCATTACAAGCTCAGTTGGATTCTTTATTGGAGTTTGACGTATGTTTTTCAACTAACAAGTTGATATTTACTTATGCTACTATGTTATTTTAAAAGCTTTGTCTTAACAATTTTATGTGTTTTAAAGTTATTGATACCTTCAAGATTAAAATTGTTTCTTTCAGTGTTCAACAAATGATCTTTGCAATGGAGTTGTAAATTCATGCTTCATGCTACTATTTAGGGATCTTGTTAGGTTATTTGCATGTTACAATGATGGGATAATTAATCTTTTGGGTACAGTATGCTTTTTGATTGTTTTAAAATTTTACTTTAATCTTTCCTGTTAAAATAACTAAGTACTTATATCTTTATATATAATTTCAGATTGTTTGATTCACTCATAATTATTTTGTATGTGATCTAAAAATTTTTCTCAATACTTTTATACATTTTATCAATTTTCCTGACAAATATTTCCTAAGTTTAGATTTTGTATGAATTTTTCTGAAAATTTCTAAATACAGTAATAAACTAGTTGTGAACCAAAATGTAAAATTCTGATTTTGTGACCACTCAGTAGTTGCCACTGCTATAAATTTGGCTATTTTTCATAGAAGATCCTTAACTAAATTTCATTAACTTGTTTTTCTAAAATACTTTTAATATAATATTCTTTTTAACTTAGCATTAGTTTTAAATCTATAATAAGTTTACTTTTGTAATCCTTTTTTAACTTATAATCAAAAAATTTTTAAAAAAAAGTGAAAATGCTTCTTCACTATAGTAAGTTCTATACTTTTATGTAATATGAATTTTTAAATATTGCTCATTTCAAACTTATGAACTTTTAAGACTGAATGGTCAGTATTTTGACATTTTGTTCAATGCTTGACTTGTGCATAAATATTTGTAGTGGTTCGCTTTTTTAAGGCTATAGACCATAGTTAAATGAGCCTTCATAAGAGAAATTAAAAGTTTGTTATTAATTATCGTCAGTTTTAAAAGTAAGTTTTGATCAATGCATCTGTATATACTAAATTAATATCTACAACAAATTTTCAGAATGGTTTTCAATGGAAAATCTCTTAAAATATTTGTTTTGTTGCACTCAAGTGAAATCTAAGTAAATTTTGTTACACAAATTATCAATTCATAGTAGATAAAAGTGGATAATTTGTATTTTCAATTTTGGCTTTGGGTGAATATCATATTCATTATGTAATGTTAAATTCTCCTTAATGTATTGAATAAAATATTCTGAAAATTTATTTATATAAATGTGGTCAATATTTTAATAAATTTAATAATATACATTTTGATAAATTTAATAATATACTTGTGAAAAAGCAAATAAAACTTGGAAAATTTGTTTTACAGGTAAATACTTTGATATGAACAAAAAACATGCTAGAGATGCATTAGATATTTACAAGAAATTTCTAATTAGAATGGATAGAGTGGCAGAATTTTTGAAAGTGGCAGAGGTAAAATTAATTAGTTTTATATTTTTTTAAGTTTTCTATGATAAGTTATATATATATTTATTTTAGGAATGTTTAGTTTTGTGGTAATGATATTTACAATTAAAATATTTTAAAAATGCATTTAAGTATGCAAGAAGTATTTAAGTTCTGGAAATGTTTTTGATATAAAACACAATTTTTCTTATAGAAATTGCAAAACAGTTTTTGAGAAAATTTTGAAAAATTACATAAACTAATAATTTATTGTGGGATGACACATAACTTATTTGAAATGCATATTTTTATTAAATGAGGAATGCTGTTATAAAACAGGTATTTGTAATTTGCTAAGGCAGCATGGAGAAAATAAATTCTTAATCTAGTGTTTTAATGCATTTAAGATAATTGCTTTATATTATTCATGTGTGTTTATCCTTTCATCATTCTACTGCTTTAAACACAGTAAAAATTCACTGTAAGAAAGGCTGAACTAGTCGCTGAGTACTTGGCCTTTCATTTTAACAATTTAGATTTACTCCTTTGTAGATGTTTTTGTAGTGATGTTTTTTTTTTTTTTTTTTTTTTTTTTGTCTCTTATCCTGTATTTTATATTAAAAAAAATTAAAAACCTGCTTAAGGTAAGCTTATTTAGAATTTGATTGTTTATTATTTGATAAACGATTATAGCATTAATAGATTTATTAGGAATTTGTTTTATGCCATATTGAGTTTTGAAGCACTGTTTGAGGCAACCATGTCGATGATAAATTATTTTTAGTTTATGATAAAGCCAACTAATGATTGACCATATGCAAAAGAAATATTATTGCTTTTAATTTTTTATAAGCTGTAAATAGAGATAATTGTATGTTTTTATTGTTAAATTATGATATGATAGTAATCGAATTCCTTTTTAGAATATTGGAATTGACAAAGGTGATATACCAGATTTGACTAAGGTAAGAAATTTACTTTTAACTGCTTGTCATTCTTTAAATGGAATTCTGTATGTGATTTAGTTTACCTTTATAATTTTCTTGACTATATACAGAATAATACTGCATAAATTTTGAATATTTAGACTGAACCAATTGTTATATCATTAGATACATATGTATTGAACATATGTACTATTTTTTTCCCCTATATGCTTTTTTAAAAATATAAATGTTTAAACTTTTTTTTATCATTCTTTATACAAAAATTACTTAATATTAAATTCACATTTCCATTAACTTCAAAATTGGTTCTTTATCCATTTGTTTTTAATTTTAAATTTTAAAATATTATCATCATAAAATATTATGGAATGCTCATATCAGTTTTACATATTGTGAAAAATTTCCTGGCAATTAAATAATTATTTAAATCTTACAATTTTTAAAATCTTTATTTTGTTTATGATAATTTTTTATAAATTATGTTTATATATAAAAATTGCATGAAATTTTTAAAAAATTCCTATTTTTGGCACAATTTTTCCACCCTTTTTTGTAGCTAGCACGTCGCTTTGGAAACCTCCCTATCTTTAGTTCTAAACATGTGAGTTTTGTTTTAGTTTTGGGCTTTTCTATTCAACTTTACTTTCTGATTTCTTTTCTGTACTTATTTTCATTTTAAACCTTGTATTTATAATTTAAGTTCTCTGAAAATTATGATTCCTTTCTTTGCTTTGAATGTACTTTATTGCATGCTTTAAAATTTAATATGATAAACAACACTAAATTGACACAGTAAGCTATGACCAAGGAGTTTGATTCAAAACTCAATTTCTGTCTCGCAGGCTCCAAGTAGCTTGCTTGAAGCCCTGGAACAACATCTGGCTACATTGGAAGGAAGAAAAGGATCTACTTCTGCTGCATCTGCTGCTGCAAGGTATTAACTTTATTTCAAACACTTGTAGAAAGCATGTTTAGTAAGTTGCTTGTGCCATATTTTAGTTAAGAATTATTTTTGTCTTTTGCATTCAGTATTTTTCCTTGAATCAAACTAGACCATATTCATAGTTAGACATTTCTTTTTCTTAGAATAGTTAAACCATTACTCTTTTTCCAATTATGTAAAAAAAAAAAAATTGTTTTCAATGTCTAGCAACTTTATACTTAACAAGTCCCAGCTTGTAAAAAAAAAAAAAAAAAAAAAAAAACTACAAGTAGTCATACACTTCATATAAATCACTTTTTCAAAAGTGATTTTTCTTTGACATAAGTTTTATTTAAAACAATGTACTTATTCATAAGAAAATCTTATTTTTAAATTAAATATTTGTTAAGCTGATTTGTACAAAATATCTAGGCTCAATAATAACAAAAATTGATATTAAAATTGAAATTAGGAAGAGATTAAATATGGCAAATGTTATTACAGACTGAGAAATCACTTTAAATCAAAACACTTGGGCATAAAAACCAAAATTAATCATTATAAAACTTTAGTAAAGCCAATAATTATGTATAGAAGTGAATGTTGGGCTATGAACAAATCTGAAGAAAATAAGCTATTAATATTTGAACGAAAAATACCAAGAAAGATATTTGGAGTGGTTAAAGAAAACGGAGTGTGGAGAATCCATTATAATCATGAATTATACTCTAAATTTGGAGAGCTAAATGTTGTGAAATATAAAAGATCTATCAGTTAAGATGGTTGGGACACATTTATAGATGCAATGATTTAAACCCAACAAAAAAGTTACATTTCAAAAAGTTGATGGAAAAGGGATAGAGAGACCTAACACCAGATGGTTGATATGGTGGACAAAATGCTGAATGATTTTGGAGTACCGGTAGGGAAATTTGGCAGCGGTTAGTTCCCGATGGAAGCCTTTTTTAGAGACAACCTTGGCCTGCAGAACGCTGTAGTGCTGTAGAAGATTTGTACAAAATATTCTTATTAATGAATCCCATTCAATTTTTAGCTGAATGGTTAACACTTGAATCTTCAGTTCAACTCAGTCTTCAATTCACAACTCTGGTCGGATGTTTGTAATGGCTTATAATCTATTTCAAAGTAGGTCCCATTTCGGTTGTCCCTCTTGATCAAAAACTGAGGCAGCAATCTTCTAACTCATTCTGACATTCAAGGTTGAATAACTACCGGTTATAAAAGTCATGAGAACTTCACTTAGTATATTTATAAATTGCTCATGTACAAATTTAAATTTAGCATTGCATGTGCAGACATGGATAAGATAGAAGTTAATTGAATATTTCTCAGATGATTTGAGTACATTAGAGAGTTATAAATCGCTTACATACTACTGATAAATGTTGGTAATAAACTGTTTCTTTGCAATTTTTCTTTAGTTCTATGAGTTGAAATGCTAATATCTTATAGTTTGTGCTAAGACTTCATGCAACAATACAAATTTTATAGGCTATCCAAATTTAAATTTTGTAAATTCATTAAATTAAAAATATTAATTGTAAAAATCATGCTTAGTTATTTTTTGGAAAATTTTAACGTTTTTAAAAATTTCCGGAGGACCTGTATATATTAGATTGGGAAGAAATCCATTTATATGAACTTCAAGGCTATTTACATATTTTTGATTAGCTTTGTGCAAACTGTTTTATGACTCTCAACTTCTGGATTACTAATTTTCTGATCGACTTCAGACATTTTTGTGATTTTATTGATATTTTAGATGATTGCCCTACCCATGTGAGGTGTATTTTTAACATCAAAGATCCTTGAATGCCATCCATGAAACCAAAATTACATGTAATTAGTTGTTGCAGTATTCAGACCATAAACCATTCCAGATTTTCAACTGCACTTGATTTGGTTTTCATCTTTATCAAAGTGAATGTACTGCATTTTCTCGTTGTTGACTTCCATTTTTAACACCCTGTTCCTTACAACTGAATGGACCAAATAGTAAAAAAAACCACAAAATATATTTTTAGTATGAATGTGATCTTTCTAATGAGCATAAATCTACAATTCTATGATCAATACTTTGTGAGATATCAAAACTAGTCACTGACTGAAAAAATAATGGATTTTTTTCCCAAACCTAATGTATATGGAAAAATTGATTTTAAAAAATATGCATGTTATTGTCTAAGTTGCTTAATGATTAAAGATTGAATAATTTCTAGTTTTTGCTCTTATAGATAGTTTATTATTTTGAAAATTTTCGTTTCATATAAGGAATCTTTATTTTTCTTTTATAAATGATTTTTTTTTTATTCATCTTTAATGTTTTGAGTCAGTTGATTTTAAGCTATCAGTTATAAAGGAAATATTGAATGGAATAAGGTATATTAAACTGCTTTTGTGAATCAATGATTATGAATTTTCCAAACCATTACATAATCTTGTTTTTATAGTATTTTTCTATATCTGTTAAGTTTTAGAAAAGCAAAATTTTAATTTTTTTTTCTTTAAACTTATGATTTTGCATTGGGCATATTTTTCATCATTAGGTTGATAAATTAACTAAATATGTTTTGTTTTTAACAAGCTGTTTTATTTATTTATTTATTTATTTATTTTTTATTATTTTTTTTTTTTGCAAGATTCATTTAAAATTCAGCATACTTATAGCTAAATATGCATGTGAATGATTGTTGCATGTTTATTTTTTTTCCATTTTGTTTGGTTGCCTTGATTTGATCCCTTGCCTGCCACCATTAATTTCAACTGTTACTAATAATACCTAAGAGCAACTACCTTTCAAAATGCTGTAAATGCCTTGTCACATACGAGCCTTGCATTTGGTAGTGCCGGGGAGAACTCTCCACAACAAGAATTGAATGGTGTTAAGGTTGATGAAACTGTGCGGAAAGCAGTAGAAGAAGAAGCAGAAGTTATGAATCAATTAAAGGTATGGCTGTTTCATCCTTAAGTTTGTAGTCACTTTCTTTGATTTATTTTAAATTTCGGATAAAATTTTGAGAATTTAGTGATGTAGCAATTTTTAATTCATTTAAGGAATTGTGATCTTACATAGTTTTATATCTATTTTCTGAAATTAATAAGAATTATTCAGTTTCTAAATTCTGATAAACTAAATATTATTCATATTTTGGCTAATTTTATTTTCATTAAATTAGTTTTGACTTTATTATTGGTTACTTATTGGTTATTTATTGGTTACTTTAAAAACAAAATTTTTTACCTTGTTTTTTTAATTAAGATTTTGTTAATGTAGTGAATGCACGGTCATTTACTGTAGTTTGTTTCCAAAATCATTAATTAATTACCATTAAGTTATTGCTTTAATTTTTTGATGAACTTTTTTAGTATTGCATTAGCCTTTTTTTATTATTTAGTTTGCATTGCCATTTTTAGTAATACCTAAAAAGCTTTGTTGCCAATGACTTAGATTTTACCAAAATGCTGATGGGTTACCTTAGAATTTTTTTTAGAAATTTCAAGCTCTGTAAACTTTTATTTAATAATAATTATTAACTAATATTTTGGAAACATTTTACTATTTGTATATAAAATTAAATTCAAAGCGGTTTCTAGTATAAATGTAGTTTTAAGTTATTTAATTTATTTGAGCAAATCTTAAATTTAATGTCAAGTTAAAAAGCAAACATTTGTTTTATAAACTTTAATGACAGTAATAAGTTCAGGATTTCTTTTAAAGTTTGGAAAAATTAAAAAAAAAATCTTTGCATATTTTTTAATCTCCTATTAAATCTAGGGAATGTGTTATTGAAAAGTAATTTTTTACTTGACACTGATAAATATTTATAATTGAATTCTCTTTTATACAATGTAAATATATGATCACAGATAATTTTTAATATGTATAAACTTTTGTCCAACTGTAAATTAAACATAACAGACAGACCCATGTGAATTCTATTTTGGTTTTTAAACCTTGTATATTTATCTAAAACAATCACAACTAGATGAAATTTGTTGCTGCTTCAAGAAATAAATGAATTTAACTTATATGAATGTTAAATGTTACCTTGAAAGTTATGGCAGATTATAGATTGCTTAAAATTGCTGGATAAAGCTTTTTCCAACTTCTAATAATGATTGTAAATTTAAGTGACAGATAAAAATTCATTATTTATTACAACTTATAAAGTATTTAAAGTAATTCCAATTACCATGCTGTAATGTTTATAATATGTAATCTTATTTTTTTATGAAATGGAACATTGATACTGTGTGTAATTATATGAACTTTATTAAGAGTTACTTAATTACATTTAATATGGACAACTTCATATTGTATTTTGAATAAATAAACAGTAAATATTTTTGAATTCTTAAAGCTAGTTAAAAATTTTTGCAAGAGCAATTATAGAAAATGTATTTAGGAACTTTGATATTCTGTGTTGAAAAAATTCAAAGACGGGCAATATGTTGATTTTCAATGGTAAGTTATGTTTAGTAGTTGAATACTTTATTCAAATACTCCAACTGATTGCTTTTTTGCTTTAGTTTGACAATGATTCTCCGCTTCTTTGGGAACAACCTGCTTGGGAAGATTCGGTCAGTATCTATTTCTCTTCTAACTTTCTACTACTATTTCTAATGCATGTTTCAGATTAGTGATAAAAAGCAAGATTTTAATCAGTTATGTAAATTACAAATAAAAGTCCATAAGTCTTTAAGTTTTTACCTTCTAAAGATATATTTGCCATTTTATTGCTAATTGTAAATTAACTTTTCTTATTTCACACTTTATTGCTTAGCAAGTTGGTTCTATTATTTATAAAAGTAATTATTAATTTTTCTGCTCTATAGATTTAAAAGAGAAATTAAAAGATATGAAAATAGTTCGAATTTGTATCTTTTAACACAGGATAGAGAAGTTTGAAGAAAATTAAAATGAATTCATGACATATTTAAAAAATTAGGGAATTCTTAATTCAAAACATTAATAAAATCTTGTGCTTGTATTTTTGTATTCATAATTTCTTCCTAATGACATCATGCTAAATTGCTATTGTAAACTGAATACTTGCTATTAAGCAAGTTGACAAAATTCAGATCCCACCACTATACAATTTAGATTCTTTTAAAGTATTTCTAAACATCAGACTTTGATAAAATTGTAGAAGTTTTAATACCTATAAGACGAATGAAAAGTTTTGAATTTTTTTTTATTGCTGGAGCTGTATTTAAGGTTCTTATTTCACTGCAGATTTATTTTTTAATTAACAAATTTAATTTTTTAAATATCTATTGTTAATTTTCAAATATATTTAACTTCATTATTTTCAAAATAGTTCGATTTCAATTTATTAAATTTTTATTCTTTAAGCTTAGCAGAATATAATTTACTGTAAAATTTTTGACTTGGTATAAAATCTTGCTTTTTTACTTTGACTAACAAAAGCATAATATTTTTTACATAACAAATTGGTATTTTTGGTACTTAACAACTGTAATCCTTTTATGCCATAGCATTTTTACAATCTTGTTTATTATATTTGCATGACATTTTAGTAAAACTATTGCTATTTTATATTTAAGTTGAAATGACTTGAAATAAAGAAAATTAGAATATTCTCTATGAATAAAGCTAACTTGAATTTGCTTATCTATTTCTGAATGGTATTGGGAACATTAACCTATATTTCTTATGCATGAATATTTAGCAATGAACTATTTCCCTCGTATAACCCAAAGTTAAGTAGTTATCAAACTATCGGTTATTTTCTAGATTTCGTAAATCAAATATTTTTTTTTTATAGCAAAGTATTTTTGTATTTACTAATAAATTCTCTTGACAGCTGCTAAACGTTTTTAATACCAAAAATGTTACATTTTATCACGCAGATGAAGTTAAGAAAGATTTTCTTTGCCACTGTAAGTGTAAGTTATTATAGCAGAAATGCAACAATGTGAATTGTACATTTTTTAATCAGATTTTTAAGAACAAAATTTATATTTTGCCATATTATCTAATAAGTCTGTATTTTTAAGTTGAATTGTTATTTGATTGGACTAAATATATATTGTAAATATTAAATTTTTTGTTTTAATAAATGTATACTGTTGCTTTTGTTTATTACAAAAGCGATCTGAAATTATTTTGGAAGATCATTACCCTGCAGTAACCTGAAATATAATAGCTTGTTCCTGGTTACTCCAATAACTTTTAAACTATACCTTTTTAATTGATTTTTTCAAATTAGTCTTTTAAAAATGATAAAAAAAAAATATAATCCTTTGCTAAAATATATTTTCTTATGTAATAAAAAATCTCATATAATTGGAGCAAAAATTACTTTTGCCATGGTTGAAATAAAGCAAAGTAAAATACTGAAATGTTTTGAATATTTTAAAGCAAATCAAAAGCAATAATTTTTAATATCACTCATGAATTTTCATTAGTTCATATATTTAAAATTTAAGTATTGGTTTCCTTTTTATAATAATATTGATAAAACCTTTAAATATTAAGTATTTTTTCCCTGATATGGGATTTTTATATTGTATTAGAAAACTAAATGTGTTTCAGCATTTTTGCTGATATCAATACTTAGCTTTGTAAATATTCATTTATGTTTATTTGAATGAAATTACATGAATTTAGTGTTAAAATTGTTTTAATTTTAGTACTTTCTGTGAACATTTAAGAAATATCTAATTTTTTAATTCCAATCAATATACTCATTGTTGAGATCATTTTGTTGAAAATGTAAACCCTTGATTTGAGAATATAATGCATGCACGTTTTAGAGCTTGATGACAGTAAAAAGTTTAGCATGAAGTTCTCTTAAAATAGATTTTATTTGACCTAATTTCATACTAAAGGAGTAGTAGGATTAGTGTTATTGTAATTGCATTTTGTATGATCTGGGAAATTCAATTTTGACTCCAGTGCAATTCTGCATTAAATTGTAGACTATTTCTAATAACCAAATTCTATAATTGAGTTGTTTTTGATAAATTGAATGTAGTGAATTCGTAAGTCTTCTGCTGGTCATACTATTTGACTTAGACATTTAATCTGTTCTATGACTTGTATAAACAGCCATGCAAACTTGCTTACTATTTAATTTACTGGTATTAATCTTCCCTATGAATCTCATAATATATTTGCTGCTGGGCATTGGGATTTGGTTTTAAATGTAATTTTTAATTTTCATATCTTATAATTGTTGTCAGGAAAAACTTTAATTTGTATTAACTTGATATAAAAATTCTATTTACTTAAATAATAGGAGCGCCGTTTAAAAGAGATGAGTTCAGCTGGTGATGTTATTTCACCACCATCTGGTGCAGCTAAGACGAATCCATTTTTATCATCGCCTTCTGAACCTGCTAATGCAACTGGCAACACGCCTGTGACAAACCAGAGGATATTAGATTTATTTAATACTCCATCTGATAATATCAATGCCAACGAACCTGTTACTTCAACAGCAAGTGACGACCTCCTCGGCTTAAACAATAACATGAGTAGCAATCCTTTTGCAGACAGCCTGTTCGGCAGTTCTGCCAATAATACTGCTGGCCAACTAACTCCACAATCTCAACCACAAGACACAAATTTTGCTGCATTCACAAATGGTATGTTTTCAAATAAAAACTTTCTTGTTTAAAAATTACCTTTAAAACAGTTCTTTTGCGCATTATAAATATTAAGTTGATACAATATTTAGGTATACTCTGCATAATTTACATTCAAATGTGTTCGTGATTATATAGTATAAAAAATTAGATTCACTTTAATGTGAATTCTTTTAGATTTTGTTAATGCATTGTATTGAGAAATTGAAATGATTTCTTGAATGCTTTTAAATTTTAGAATAGGTTTAAATTTTTATTTCTATAAAATATCTATTGATTCATAATGAAACTTCAATGTTTAATTTGTTCAATTTATAATTTAATTGAAAATTTGTATGTATGTACAGTTGCTTGGTGCTAGTTTCATTCGAGACCATTAACTGTGTTTAGTATATGTAATAGGAATAGCATAATTGCTCAATTTATTAAGTATGTTACTGATGGGTAGAGGAATGAATCTTGATCATTGACCTAATTAGATATTTCTGAATTAAAAAAAAAAAAGTATAAATATTCATTAGACTTTTTTTGCTGATGTCTTGCTGAATTACAATTCACACGTGTGTGAATCTCATCACTTAACTGTTCAAAAATATGCGACATTTAATACATTTAATTGACCACTGAAATAGTCTTAGTTTTAGTTTCTGGGAAGAAGATATTCTTCCTTTACATTAAGTACTTTTTAAATTTTCAACTATGTTAAAAATTTAAAATGTCTTTGGTACTAGTTTATATATGTTGTGAATGCTTAAAGAAAACTTTTTATTTTACAGGCTTTAGTTCATCAAATGCTTTTGCATCTGATGCCTCTTTTGCTGCTGCATTTGGAGATAGTCCAAGCACAGGTAAAAATATAAGTATAGAATATCAAGAATATTAGTTTAAAAAACTTGGATTTATGAATTAATCATTATTAGAAAATTTTTATTTATTCATTTAATTGTATAATTATAAATCTGTTAAATATATAGTATTTATAATATTTAAAAAACATTGTTTTAAGTATTTCAACTTTTTAATATAAGCTTTTTATGATTAAATTTTATTTAAAGTACTAAATTTACAGGTAGCCAATTTTTAATACCATTTAACGTGAAAAATATTGTATGTGAAATGATTGAAAGAGAGATTCAGTTTTAAATGCTTTTGTTCTTAAGCTGATGTTACTACTTACTGTTTGAATAAATTTATTAAAGATATAAATTTATTGTTTATGCAAAAATGTAAATATATTGAATATTTATAGAAATTTGATAAATTGTTTGAAAAGTTATGCAAAAAAAAATTCCAGAAATCAAATTTACATTCTAAAAAATACAATTTTTAACTAGTTTTGTTTCTGTAAATGGGTTTGATTATGAAGCTTTTATTCCTTTGCTTCATTTCCTTGTCTTGAATTTTGTCTATTTCGTAAGTTTCTGGTAAATAGGTTTATTCATGCTATTTTGTAATTAAATATATTACACAAATATTTGTTTGTCAATAAATTTTTTTTAATTGTCAAATATTAATAAAGTATTTACTTTAAGAATCATTTTTTATTTCTTATGCTTATAATAATTTAATGGAATAAAAATTTTTTAATTTTTTTAATGTTTTACCTTTCCCTCCTGCCACTTCCTTTTATTGTTTAGCTTTTTATCCTCTGGCTTCTATATGTTATACTACCCACATATACAATTATAACATCTATTAGACTTTTTCTTAAATTAATGAGTTCTAAGATTACATCAAACTTTGCCAATGATGCAAACTTTAATTTTACCTTAAGACAAACAATAAACATCCAGGAATACTTATCTAATGCTTATTAAGAAAAAAATTGAAACCTTTCTAATCTGTATAAACATCTATTAGGAAAGACTTTTGAAGTCTACTTTTGTACTAGCAGCCTCATTTTTTTTTTTTTTTTAAATTTTTGAGGGCTAGTATAATTAACTTACAAGATTTTCATATGTCAATATTGAAATACTTTTATTTATATTTCATTAAATATTTCATTGCCAGACTTATCGGTAAATTTTGTTGATAGAAATTACTATACAATTTAGTGTATGCAAATTACGGTAATAAATAACTATTTGAGGAAGAAGTTTGCTCTATATTAATGTAAAATTCTAACATTAAAATCAGTTGTAAAATTAAGATTACACATTTTTTTACATCAAAGATAAAATATTTGATATTTAAGTCCCCCCCCCCTCAAAAATACTGATTTAGAATGTAATCTATGTTCAATCATCATATTTTCTATAATGTGTAACTTTACCGTTCAATGTGAAGGTACAATTTGATTTCAAATAGAATTTAAGGAAGTTTCTTGTTTCAATAAACCCTTTCAGATCAGAAGCCTGTAATTTTAAACATTCTTCTAATATGTTTAAACATATTTCATTTTCACATTAAAGTTAGTCTTTTAACAGCATAAATTTTTAAGTATTTTTGGAACTTCTAAAATATTTTAGATGCTGTGAATAGCCTTTCAAAATACTTTCCAGTCATATTTAGTTAAAAAGGAGTCAGCTGCACATGGGTATCTACATTATATTCTATTCATAAATTAGCATTTTTAATTTTTACTACTTAGAAATGATGAACCAGAGAAGTACATATTTGATGTGCTAATTTTTAAATATTTCTTGCAATGTATATCTTAATTTTAAAAATCTATCATGCAAATTACAGAAGCTCTATGCATGTATAGAACTTATTTTTCTGAGGTGAGCATATCATTCTTTGTTTCACATAGTTGGGGTCTTACATTTCTGGAGATTCAAAATGTAAACACTCATTTTAAGCTAAAACAATCTTCAATTATCACTAAATGGTACTTTGATCGTATTTGAGCAGTATAGTTTCAGGACCCTGATTTTCAATTAATTCCCATCCTACCAGATCTTGGTATTTTTTCACGTATGTGAGGAAAACAAAAATATGGTTCTCTTGTAACTCTTTTGCTTTCCATGACATATAAAAGTCCAAATTTTTGATAGTTTTACAAAAATATTTGGAGTTGTCTTAGTTTTATGCCAGATCTGCTCTACTTTCTTTTCTTTTTAATGTATTTTTCTTATTCTGAACTAAAATACCCTTGACCAAAACTAAGCATATATTAGATTAATACACTTGCATGCAAAATAAACTGATTAGCGACTTGTGAAAGCAGTTCTATTCCTGAAAGAAAGTTGCATTTTTAAATTTCTTATCAAATTAAATTCTTGATACAAAAAACATTACCTTTCAGGTTTTCAAATTATGCTTTGTAGTACTTGTAGTTTTTCTGTATTTAAATAAGAAAATTTAAAATGAAGATTCAGAAGTCTAAGTCTGCTATTTTACATTAACTTGATATAAACTTTTCTATGTATTTTCATGTAAATTGTAGAATTATTAAATGCTGGTTTTAATATTATGCTTATGTGTTCATCTAAATTTGTTAAACAATTAACATTAGAACTTTTATCAGAAAATAAAATATACTGAATTGAGTTTGTCAATGCTAAACCCTTACTGTATTGGGCAATTCTTTAAGGCCGTCACTTCATCTTATATAAAATTCTGCTTTGTTGCCAGTTCATTCTGAATGTTTGAAACAAAAGTTTGCTATCCTAAAAGGGCTAAATAGTTTCAAAGTAATTTATTCGCATTAATAATCAATGAAACATTTCAATTGCAATAATTAGAGTTATGTGAACTAGCTATGACTTATATAATATTTTTATCATTCTTGTGGTGTATACACAATTATTTATATATAAAGGAATTTTATATATTAAGGTAATAAGTTTTTTAAAAAAATTATAAATCATTCTTACAATGCATCTCTTAAAAAAAAAAAAATCAGTTTTACTTTTTAAATTTGCTTGGTTAAACATTTGCTGCATTATTGCTTGAACTCCTGAATATTTTTAAACCACTAACCTATTTTTCGTAACATTAACTGTTTTAACAATTTTTATCGCAAAATATGCTTGCTGCTTCCTGACAAGCCTTTAAATGGTGTTTTCTTTGCATTCTCAAGCTAATCCAGAACCCATCACTGATAATGCTGCTGAGAGTCCAGGTGTGTATGTCTCTTGTCTCATTGTCTTGAAAGATGCTTGAATTTCCCTTATGTATGTGATTTGTAAAATTGTTATGAATGTTTAGTTGTAATTGTTTTATTTTTGATTGAATGCTGACATGTTAATCTGAATTTTTAAATGAATTTATTTGCTTGTAAGATATGTGAAGCAACTGAATTGTCCTAGATAAGAACTAAAGTTTCAAATGATTTTCTATTATGAATGCAAATTTGTTAGTATAAGTTTTTCATTCATTTTTATTGAAATACTAATATTTTATTAACCCAATTTTTGAGAATCTCCCTTGAATGATTCCATGAAAGATTTTGCAATGTGTAAACTGTGAAAGTTTTGATATTGTGTTATTACCATTAAGACAATTTGATTTGATTTTTGAAAATTTAAAATTACATATGTTCGATGGAACTTAACAAGGTGTTGATAAATAAATTTGAAATGTAATTATTATGCATTCACTAAATTGATATGTACAATTGTTTTAAGGAACACAATACTTTTAAAATTCTTTATCATAGTTAATATAAAACTTTTATTTTTATATTTTAATCTTGCATATTTTGCAAAAACTACTTCTTTACTATTTAAACACTTACACAAATTTATTTATAATTCTTTTTTTTTTTTTTTTTTTAATTTTATTTTACACACGAATTTCTTTCTAATTTAGCAATTGTTACAGGAGATTCTGCCACAAAGCTTCTAAATAATACATTAGAAAAAGATATAAAATCTTGACAACTTAAATCTTGAAAAACAAAATAGTTTAAGGATTTATAGGAGGGTGAGGTATATAAATGTGATTTAAAATATGGTTACCTTGATTCCTGTCTTGTGATAAATTGTCTTGCAAAAGTCAATCTTCAACATTTGGGGAAGTCTGAAACTTCCACTTTAAAAGATAATGTATAAATACTATTCAAGCACACATTCTTGTCTAGCTTACTTGAAATCTAATTTAAGATTTACTTAAATTAGATTTCAATCTAGATCAGTTATCTTTTGTTATAATGTAATTGCATTAACTGATATTTTCCAGTTTCTCCTAAAACTGGTAACTTACTAAGATCTAGTTATAGTTTCTAAATAATGAAACCGTATGTAGGGTTTAAAACTAATGTGTTTTTTTACTTATATATTTTGTGTGTGTGCAGGAAATCATAGAGTGAACATAGTTTTAAAGACAATTTTGCTTGTAAATTGTTAATGGTAAATAGTATTATAAAAATGCTTAATAAAAGATTTATGAATTTGTGCATGTATTGTGGATGTTGTCAGAATTTCGGTGGAAAATTTTGTTTTTGTCTTGAATATAGTGAAGCAATCTATGTAATTGTTAAAACATTGTGATATCTACTCTAAATTTAAAATTGTCTGAACTGACAGAAATATTTTCGAGATAAATATAAATATGACTCCAGTCGGTCTTGAATATCCTGTAATGTGTTTTAAAAACACTTAAAATTTATGGGATAGGTTTTTAACTGAATTCAATAAATTTTTCTTGGTGTGAATAAAAGTTGAAATATGTTCAGGTATGTGAAATAATTAAAAATTTAAATAAGTTTTCCAGTCTTAATATTTATGCTATTGTGTCCTTTTAAAGTAAAATTACTTGCATATGTATATTTTATTTTCAATGAAGAAACTTGCTACAGAAAATTTTACTTCCAATGGTTGACTGTTTTATGATAACAAATTTAATTGTTTTTTAAAAAAACTGCCTACTATAATATGTATGGAATTGTATACATGAAGCATTATCTGTGCATAAAACTCCTGAATTTCCATCCTGCATATTATCTAATCTGCTTTTTCTTTTGTAAATTTAAATTGCAAACCGCTTTTAGACTTATGCTGCATGGACAATGAAGGATACAGAATAAGTTTCTTCACATTTTGTTTGTTGTGTGTAATACATATATATATGCACTCATCTATTCCTAAAATGATAAATTATTGTAAACTAATGTATTTGCAATATATTGCTAAGTACAAATGTATCTTAGTTGCCATTTCTGAAATCTCAATATATTTTCGTGTGTTTGAAATTAGTTCATGACTATCAATCCACTATGATTTTTTAATTTCTTTGTCAAATATTCTTTTATTATTGGTATATTTAAATTGCAATAATTTAAACATATTTTTGATATGTGCAATAAACAGCCAAAAATGTATTATAAAGAAAGTACTTCTTTAATCTTGTGTTTTAAATTTTTTATATACAAGACTGGAAATAACAGATGCTAAAAATAACTAACTTAATATTTCTCAACTTCCTCTATTAACAATTAATATTTCTCTTAAATTCCTAGGTTTCCTAATTCTACTAATTCTTCTGCATATGTAATTTTATTTACAATTTTTCCAAAGCAAAACTAATTTTCTTCTCAGCTGTAGAGAAAAACACAACAAAATTAAGTCTTCCTGTCCTGGAACCTTTCGGGGGCCGTTCCACCTCACCTTCTCCTACCGCTGATATAATGAGGGGTGCTGGTACTACTCCAATATTGGCCAATGTGCCAGAGGGAGGCTTCGGGGAAGTAGTAGAAACTACCGAAGAAGCTACTGTCCCTGCCACATCGGCGAGTGAAGGAACTTCTGATGTTTGGGGCAGCACAATTGCAACAGCAGCTGCTGCCTCTTCTACTGTTACAACCACAGCAACAGCAGTTTGTGATGATTTATTTGGGGCACCTTTTGAACCTGCGCCTGCCACAACAACTGTGCCAACTGCAGTTGTTACTCCTCTTTCAGTTCAACCTCAAGCAGCAGCCCCAGAGAAAGACTTATTTGGCTTTGATAGTAATGAAGTGAGTGATATTGGAGAACAGCCATTGTCAGCTCAGCCATGTGCTCCTCCTCCATCACCCTTTGGAGGACTTGACATCAACTTGACACCTATGGGAGCAGGCTCTGCCACAGATCTCAGGGCACAGGCTATTGCCAATGCTGTCGGAGTTGCATTGCCCATGCAAGTACAGCAAAAGCCACCTAGTTCTACCAGTGGACTTGAAGATCTGAATTTTGCTATACATCAAGCAATGCAACCAAAACTTTCTCCTGTAATGGCTGCTTCTCCAACTATGACATCATCTTTTCCTGGTCCTAGACCTGGCTTAGTTGGGCAACCTTTTCCTCCTGCTGTTGCTCCTGGTCTTCCTGTGGGCAGTGCTACCCCACCACCAGGTGTTGTTGGGACTCCCACGGGCAGAGCCTCATCTACTCCTGGGTATGGAACACCTCCATCTGGATTGAGTTCTCCAGCAAAATCAGTAGCCAGTTTTGGAGCTCCCATGTCAGGTGATCTAGATTTTACACCTCCCACCCAATGCTTCCTGCAACCCATTTTTGTGACTCCTGTACGATGCACTAAAAGCTGCTGAGAATGCCTTCTACTGTAGATTTTGCTTGCTTTCTTGTATATTGTGCATGGTCTATCCATATTTGCATGTTTGTCAGCATTTACTGTGTAATTTATCCAAATTTCTTCATAGATTTTAACTTAATATTGAATATATGTAAATGTTTAAAAATAATTAAAAAGATAAAAATAATGTTACATTTTTAGAAGGAAGCTTGTAGAATCTTGTGTGGTGAGATAAAAAATTTTATTAGGAAATTTTTTTACTATGAATAGAAACAGTTATTGAGAAATAGAAACTTAGGATGAGCTTTAGACTGTCACTAAGTCAATGAGTAATTTTCACTGGAAATTTTATTTTAAGGATGTATTGTGAAAGTAGTTTATTGGAATCAAGTTTAAAAAAATTAACTATATCAACTCCCCCTCTTTATTTATTTATTTTTTTTTAAGAAATTTTTTATAAGTTGCTTGTAGTAGTTCAAAGTCTCCTTTAAACTTTAGAGCCCAGTCTAATTAGCCTTTATATACAAAAAAAGGATAATTTGAAAGCCAAACCTACTCAATAATTGATAACTTAATTTTCTAGAAGTATATTGCTCTGAATACTTTCATAGTATTATTCTATAACACATTGATATTATATTTTTCAAAATAAACTTTTCTTAAATTTTTAATGAGCCTCTGGAAGTCATTAAAATGTCTCCTCTTAAATATTACAAAATAAACAAATGTCAACTATATTTGTGTCAATCAGATGGATAAATATAATTGTACAAAAATTGTGATTTTTGATCAAGAGCTGAATGATATATAAAGATTAAAATTGTTCTTGTTTCCTATTTTTTTAAATTTGAATAAGTTAATTATGTGAATATTGAAAATTACTGTGATTCAGATAAACATTTTGACATTCCTGCTGCTGGAATAATCTCTAAAAAATTTTCAGCAAAAAAAAATTATTAGAATTTTAATGTGTTATTAATAAAAATATAAATGCTTATTTAAAGGCATGTTTGCATTTTGCTTGTATTTTTGAAGTTTTAGAATTTTGTTTTAAACTTCTATTAGACTATGCCTTAAATTACTGTATGAAGTGCCTTATGTGCTCAGTTTTGTACTCAATATATTTTTGTTTACTGCTCAGAAATTTAAATTTATGATGTGCACATCTAGGTGGTTTTGATGCATTTGGCGACACTCTTCAACCACATGCTCCTGCTGTAAAACCAGCTGCAGAAAAATCCAGTAGCTCCAGTATACTTAAGGGTGACCTTGACTCAACTTTAGCAAGCTTAGCTTCAAACCTAGACATAAATGGTCCCAAACAAGTTCTCAAAAAGTAATTATTTATATTTCATTTTTCTTTGTGTGAAATCTTTCATGAAAAAAAGTAATGACTTTCTTTGTTATCTGCTTGGTTTCATGAACAATTTATACAAATTTGAAATTATTTTTGTGTGAATAGTTTTGATGATTAAGTGACATACTTCTTAACCACTTAAGCTGGCAAAGAATCCCCTGACAAGTGTACCAGAATGGTCCAGAGTAACTCTCTATTATTTAGACGTGGTATGTATAATGATGACATACATACCACGTCGTTGGCGATTCTATGACAAAAACATCACGACGTGCTTGGCACATCTTTCTAGCGCAAGTCGTTAATTTAGTGGTTATGAGTTAAAGGTAGGGCAAATCTTCATTTATGTAACTGTAGTAGATATCCAATGAAATTGTTGGAAAATATTAGTACTGATTCTTAATTTACTATAAAGTGTCCATAACTTCATGTTAAAGAATCACATAAAATGATTCTTAGTAATAATTTTATGTCTAAAATGCTGAATCATTTTACTGGGGTGAAAAATATTTTGATGGCACTTTTTCAATTTGAAAATTGATTACAAAGTTTCCACAAACTGAATATCAAAAATTGTTGATTGAAATAGTTCTAGAAAACTTTGGAATTTATAAAAATATTAAAACAATTTTGTATGTATGAAGGAAAAATCAAAATCCTTTAGAGGAAGTGAATGTTGTCAGATTGGAATATTATCTGAAAAATCAGTTTTCTAATATCACAAACTAATATTTTTATCAGGATTCTATAAACTGTTTAATTAATTGTTTTGCAATTGAAAAGGTAAAGAAAATTTATTTATGAATTATTAATTTGTATTCCAATAAGACAGGTAAGCAGATAAGATAGGACAAATTTTTAACTGCTTATCAGTGAAATTGGAGTTCATTTTCTCATCACAATTTTGAATTTAGTATTAAAATACTTGCTCATATTAAATCCTCAGGGTAGATTTCAAATATTTGTTTATTCTATGCTTGAATAGATTATTTTTGGTATAAATAGCATTCTGAAAAAATTTGTTTAAAATTGCAAATTAAATGTTGCATATAAATTTCATCTTTAATTTGATTAGAATTCACGATTTTATTTTTTAATATTTTGACTATTACAGATTATATTTGAAATTATATTTTATTATACATTGATTGTTTTTTGAAATAAAAAAATATTGTAACTATCTTTGTAATTAAGTTAATGGAACAATGTGAAAAGTAAAAAGTGTGGAAATTAAATCCAAGAGTTTGAAATAATTTGCTTATACAATTTATTCTTCTCAATATAAATGAATTTTCTATATGTTTGCATTGCATTGCTAATTACTTATAAACATTTGTTGCTGATTAGAAGATTAAAGTGTGACACAACAATGTTTCTCATTTGATTCCAGTTGACAATTGCAGTAAATGTAAATTTCTTTATTTTTAGAACTAGTGGTCATCAATGGGGATCGCCAAAACCTCCAGTGAAGACAAATATTCCTCAAGGTCAATGGACAGCACCTGCTGCTGTGGTACCTGGTGGTGTACCTGCAAATGTTGGATGGTCAGCTTCACCACAGCATGGATATGCTGCAATGGTTATCTATTTTCTTATTTTCCATATTACTTAACCTTTTATAATCAATTATAATGTCTTATTTATAGATTTTGGTAAGATTTGTTTGAATAATGTTCTTAGTTTAACATTTAATTATAGGGTCAGGCAATCATATTTTCTAGTTTAACTTTATGTATAATGATGAATAATTTTTCTAGTTGATGTTAGGAATTAAAAGGCTTAGTTTTTTAGTTGATAAATTTTATCAAGAATAAACCCTCAAATAGGGAATACTGAGATCAACTAAAGAAATATTCTTAACCCTTTCTGTCACAAATACAAGGCCAGCAAGAAACACACTTATTTTGGCCGACACACAGGTGTGACAGTCTTTTCTCATTCACCCCCAGCCATCACACATTTGTTCCAATGTCCTTGAACGTTTTAAAAACTAATTTTCGACAATAGATGGCATTGTATGTCCATACGCTTTCAGATACATGTAGATTTGACCTTCTACTCGAAATGAGAGAAGCATAACTCACATACCTGTAGTTTTCAATTATAGAAACATGAGGGAAGAAAATGCTTCCAAATGGCATGTTTTATGATGGCTCTTTAAATTTACATGTGGTATTTGCTTATAGTAAATAGGGAGTTTTATTTTCTCTAGAGCGTTGGTTATTTCGGTTTGAAGTCCTGTTTCTAGTGGATAATTGTAGACTCAAATTATTTCTGTTTTTACCATTGCAATGTCTATATATGTTAAGTC
Source organism: Latrodectus geometricus (assembly GCA_026290005.1). Lineage (NCBI taxonomy): Eukaryota > Metazoa > Arthropoda > Arachnida > Araneae > Theridiidae > Latrodectus > Latrodectus geometricus. Next base: position 39,007 of record JAPDSC010073704.1, on the reverse strand, counting down.
ATTGAAGTAAATACTGAAAATAAAATGTGTAAAACATATATTTAAACAAGAAATAACTTATTAACTAAAATATGCATAAATATATAAAAAAAAGCATATGCCATTCAAATTCTATACAGAGCATCATTAAACAATGTGTTGATACTTCGGTAAATTCATGGATTTAGGCTTAACAGCAAAAAAGCCTTTGGTCCTGGACAGACTCTCAAAAGAAACTGCCGACCTCGGCAATAAGCGCGCATTAGCACTTGTTGTGAAACAGTTAATATAATAAAATTTTGTATTTAGAGGCTTACTATGATACCTTATGTATTCTTTTTCATCTTGCTAGAGTTAGATTAGCTTGAAAACTGCCTATTATATATATATATATATATATGTATATAAACACTTTTTTAAAAATTTAGAAAAATTTACAATAAACCTTTTTTTTTTTTGTATATATGATGTGATGAATTTTATGATTTAGTGTGAATAGTTTTAATTGAGTTTGGTTTGTTTCATATAATTAAATTTTCTCTAGGGTCAAGCTCCACTTGCTGCAGGTCAATGGAGTGGAGGCATGGGTGGTGCATTCCCACAACAACAGGCTGCTCCTGGTGTCTTCCAACAACCCTACATGGTACCTTAATTTTGTTCTACAAATCAAAACTAATGTTAATTACGTGCTATATTTTTTACTTTATGGAAATGTGATACTTCTATTGATATAGCTACAGTTTAATGTCGCTTTCTCATTAGTTCAGGCAGAATCTTCCACTTAAGTATTAAATTCATATTCACAGTTTTATCTTTAATGTTATAAAAAAATTGGTATTCTGAAATTTTCCTCTACCAAAAGAAAATGGAAAATATGTAAACATAATGAAGAATATTTATCTCTAAAGTTTTTTCAAGTACCATATTTTTCTGGATATAATCTGCAAGGCTTTTTTTCCAAGTAAAAGAAGGTCACATAAGTCGCAGTGGAATATAATCTGTGGCGATTTTTTTGAATAGTCGAAAATATGTATTCCTGTCACATAATAAATACAAATAATAATTGTACAGAGAAAACATTATGAAGAACAGTTTGGATCCAACTAATCGCATAGTCAATAAACTGAAATGAAAGCACAAGATTGATCAAAAGTGATAATTTTGAGAAGTTTTTAGTAGAACTTAACGTTTTAGATTTTAATAACTTTTAAAACAAAGTTAGACATATTTTAAAAATAAAATATAATTGTTTTGTCAATAATTAAATGAAAGAAAAGATTATTTTCAAACTGCATTGGTTGCATTTTATCTTATGTACCACATATGCTTTGTTTTTCACCTTAGTTTAACATGTTTGTCACCCTTTTTTTTTTTTTTTTTAATTTGCCCTCCCTACACCTTTTAGTTTAAAATCTGTTATGTAACTTAAACTTTTTCGCTTTCATGTGACAATACAAAAATTTGAATATTTTCAGAATGAAATAATTCCATTCAAGATAAAATATGAAATGACATTAACCAATAATATCTTTTTAAGGAATGGAATTCATTCTAGAATGTAATTGAACAAAGCTGATTATTGCTGAAAGAAATCAAAAGTAATGGTGCCACCTATTTTATGAAACATAAACAGCATTTCTTTCAAAACTTTATTTTAAGCTTTTTTTGAGGGAAAATATCAGATTACCCATATCGGTGTATAATACAACAGAATTCAAAAGTTTTTTTAGCACATAACCTGTGGATTATGTACAGAAAAATAGTGTTTAGCAGTTACATTTTAAAATGGACTTTTAACTGTACACTTAAATTATATATGTATATTTGCTTTTCCTTTTTTTTTTTTGGCAATTTGATTTTATCATTTTCATGATATAATTTTTATTTCATTATTTTAATTAAATTTTAACAATACATAGTGTAACTTGGTTATGTAGATGTGTTAACCTCAAGCTTTTGACCTTCAACATTGATCAGTTTATTGTAATTTAAAATTCTTTTAAGTGGAAAACATTATATACATATACATATATATATATATATATATATATATTGCATTTATTAATTTATATTAATTTAATATATTTGATGTATGTAAAATATATCTCAAGAATTATGTTAAATAGATTAGAAGTTTATTTAGCTTTAACGTTATCAATAAATCTAATAAACTAATGGGGGAAATTAGTGTTCTAATAATTTACATGATCGAAATGTTTTTTGTATTGGAATTTCTATTGAATGTATTGAAAACCTTATAAATATATCAGAAGAACATAAAAGCATATATAAGTGGGTGATATGTGTTGGTTGAAAACATCTACACTATTGCTTGAATTTAAACTGTTATTGAACTACCCTAAATAAAGATTATTCTATAGTAATTCAGTCTGGAATAATGCAGAAAGCCTTATCTTATGCTGTTGATTTTTTCAGACTAAAAATTTTTGAAATGGTTTTTATAAGAATGAAATGCTTGAATAGGTAAATTGTTGTTTAAAATTGCTTTTGATTTTCGATCCATTAACTTACCCTTTACTTTTATAGGCTGGAAATGTAAGACCTGTTGGAGCACCAATGGGTGCTATGCCTGTGGGTGGAATGCCACCTGTTGCCCCAGTGCAACAGCCTTTGTATGGGGGTGGGTTTGTTCCTCAGGTGCCTCTAATGCCAGCAGCTACTTCTGGGCTGCCTACACAAACTACATCTGTCAATGATCCGTTTGGTGCCCTGTGAAAAGTATGCTTATCAATTAGTTCTCAGTGAAATTCTAAAAGTTAATTTTTTTTGTAACAAAAATTTGCATTTTAAAGTTGTTGATATTCTCTGTTATAACAGAGCTGAATGAGCAGCTCTCTATAAAACGATCAGAAATGCAAATTAACCATCTCAAAATTGAAACATCTATAATTTCCCCAAATTTTTCTCTATTCTAAAGCACTTGTTTAGCCGAACTGAACAAAATTGTTAATGCTGTGGATTTCAGTTCATTATTCATAGGTTTGATTTCCACCTCTGCTATGATGATTTGTAAGGGTTGATTTTGAATCATAGGTCCTTATCAAATTAACTCTCTTATGCTAATAATTACCAAAGAATGACAAACACCTCTTCCCCAAGATCTAGTGACCTTGTTATTCAGAGCAGAATAGCTCTTGCCTACAGTTCCTGAGTTCGAATCCCACCTTGGACTTAAATAACTGTAGTGGTTTGATATTCACTTTAAACATTTGTCCTGGTCTATAATTAGCTTTCAAGTGTAAAAAAAATGATTGGAATGACAAAAAACCAAACCTTACTATTCAGAATAGAAAATTCAATTATATACTAACGGTGGGACTTAGAGTTGCACTTCAGTTCTGTTAGTTAAGTTCCATTAAAATAAAATATATTCTTTCAGTGTAGTTTTCTGGAAATGAATTTAAATTTCATATAGATATTTAATTCTTTTCTAATGGGTAATATTTCCATAACTGCTATGAGAATAATATTCTACTTTACTCGTATAAGTTAAACAGTAATCATTCAATCTTCTCTCTCTAGTAACACTGAAAATAACGAAACCTTAATTTATTTTTGTCCTGACTATTGGGTTCCAAATATGCAATTCAAATTAAAAGTATTTTATTATATTTTTACTTAAATATATTTAATTGGATTTTAAAAAATGGCATTATTTTATTTGTTTACTCTGAAGTGAATGTTACGTAGCAATGGCTCGCTTTAAGAATGAAATTCTGAAAACACTTTTTTTTTTTTCGAATGGTGGGCACAGGATGACTAACCTTTTGCCACAAAAGGCTGTAGACTGCTACTCATTTAGCTCTACCCAGTGGGCACCTGTGAACTAAATCAGAGACAAGCAGCATTACCCATGTCACACCAGAACGAACCTGTTTATAGGGTTATTTCTGGTCCACATTCATGCATCTCAGAAGAAAGACAAACTCAGAAAGAAAATGTCCATACCCAAACCGGGATTCGAACCTGGGACTAACAGCCTAGGAGTCAGAAAAACTAACCACTCAACAATTGGTAGGCCCTAAATAAAGAACTAAGGCTGTTCTATCTCACAAGTCGATAACAACAGGGAAAGATCTGTATGAATTGTTTTTTAATTTTTACTCCATCTGTATTCCTCTTACTAGCTCTTAAGGACTACTGACCTAAAAAAGAATACTCCAAGAAAAATTTACTTTAAATTGATTAATATGAGTGATTGCTGAAGTCTGCATTCAGGTTAAAAATAGCTAAAGTGTAATTTTGTTAGATAAGCATATTAGTGTTGTATTAATGCATTACATGATATAATTTCTTGCTCAGGAAAGTTTCTTAAGTTGTTTCAGTTTTGAAAGTCATCAGATCTAGTTTGATTTTAAAATATTACAATTTTGTGATAGTTTCCTTTTATGTGAGATATTAAATTGTGCTGTGTTTCAATTTGATTTTTTACTTTTGAATCTATCTGTTCACTTTAGACAGATCAATTTTTAGTCCTATACAAATATATAGCTTTAAATTTAGCATGGAAAATATTTGAAAATTCTATGCACCTTTTAAATGTGTTTTTCAGATAAAGCTTTACAATTTTCGAAATTAAATTGAATAATACATAGAAGAAAATATTTAAAAACTGATTATTACAGATAAAATTGGAAATTCATAATAAATGGTGCAAATGTGTTAAAAAATTTTTAAGGTTATATACAAATACCAAACAATCAGGCACCTCATTTAAAATCTAAATTCAACCTGAAATTTTATTTTGTACTACTGTTCTCAGTAATTTTAAACATATTTATTAAAAATCACTTGTGTTATTTCAGTTTTATTAATATAAACTATGGTTTACACTGAAAATATGATTTTCTGTGTATTTTTGTCTAAGATTGGTTGATCGCTTGATAATCTTTAATCAAAGTTGACAAAAATGTATACAGAATAAAAACATTTTTCTGAAGTTATATTTTATAAACACTTTAGTTCTGAATTATTAATGTATTTATGAAAACATCCTCCCACTGCAATTTTTAATTTATACATAATAAAAAATTTCCATGGAGCAGGAACTGCCTTACATATATTTCAGGATAAATATAAAATTTCGATTACTGAAGCAATGTTAATTTACAAAGTTTCAATTGTTCATTAAAAGAATGGCTCAGGAAGTTAAAAAACATTTTATACATAATCTCTTTTGGTTAATTCTTTTAGTGTTTAACTGATTAAAAAATGAAGTTACAGGTGTATTGTTATTTTAATTAAATATTAGGTTGGGGAAAAAGAAATCAATTATTTTTAAATGAACTTTATGTAACTTTTGGATTCACTTTGTAAAAAGGTTTAAAACAGCTTTCATGTAGATTTTTAGGTCTTGCTCGTTACGGCTGCTGACATGCGGTTAACTTAGATCATTTTTGATATTTTATAGACATTTTCGACGATGCTGTATCCACATGCGAGGTGCATCTCTAACATCAAAAATACCCGAACGGAATTGACGAAACAAAAATTGTACGTAACTGGTTGTTAGTCTTTTATAGGACGATAAATACCTTTCACAAATTTAGCCACCCGGCTATCTTTTTCGCCGTTACAAGAGAAAAGCGAAAATGTATCGAATTTTCTGTTTGTTGTCTTCCATTTTTAAAACCTTGTACTCGTAACTGAATTAATGAAACATAAAACCGCAAGAGGATATTTTAGTGTCAAATGTCACCTTTCCAAAGAGCATAAATCTGAAATTGTTTGATAGATACCTCACGAGATATCGATCACTACAGACGTCTACCGAAAAAATAATGGATTATTTTTTCCCAACCTAATATCTGATGCTTAGTTTCATATTTTTTAGTTCTAAAATGTGATAAATTGATATTTCTATAAAAATATTCCATGAAACTTTTGTAGCTATTTTCCATGTTATGGTCTATCTCCAATTTGCTCTTGGCGCAGCTTGTCCTTTTCGGACCTTGCACCACAAAACCCAACCAACCAACCTCCAATTTGCTCTGAAAATGCTTTCAGATTACATAGCATTTTATTAATCATTTGTGCAATTATTTACCTCGCTTATGCACTTATTTATATGTTGACTTTTCTTTATTATTGTATCTATAATTTTGTAGAGTATAATTATTACAATATATTTACAGGAACTTCAATCTGATGGAAGCGATATCTGGATTTGCTAAAGAGCTTCGGCTTCAAACTGAATCATTGCCTTTCTTTCTTTAGCGTTTACCAGTTAATGGAAAATGTGATGAATAATCTTGTAAAATATGATTTGTTGCCTCGTATTGTAGCAGTTCTAAATGTCCTCGTTACTATGTTAGACATTTCCCTTATGAAATAAATACCTGTGAATATACATACACTATTTTGTTCCTAATGTATAGCTGCTGGCAGTGATGTATTTTTCTGACGGACTGTCAAAACAATCTATGTCTAACTGTTTAATGTTAACTGATCTCTAATCAATATCACATTTAGTTTTAAATCTTCGTTTTATATTAAATTATTTTCTTAAATTATAGAAGTTCTTGGGTGTGGAAGTATCTCTAGTTAAATGCTGGTTGCAGCTGTGAATGAATTTGTTGCATTTAGCTGATGCAAATTCGGTGTTTATTTAAAAGTATCAGTTTGTAGCAAGGTATTCGACTAAACCTTTATTGTACTGAGTGCAACTTGCTTTGACTAGAATATCTTCATGTTCAAATAAACTACCAATCTGACATGTAAGGTGAGAAAAAAAAATAGGTGTTTATAAATTAGATTATAAACTAACATTATATTATCCAGATGTTCAGAGGCGTTAATCAATGTCTTCTAATCTGCATGAAAGGAATTGTTATCTATATCTACATATATATATTGTTTTATTGTTGAATTATATTTTTTAAATTGTGCGAAATACTTATGTGTATTCCTTGTTCATCAGAATTGAGTGTTATATAAAAATGTACAAATTCGCAACTTTGTTTGGACTCTTTATTGTTCTGTTTTTATGAAACATTTTTTTTTTTTAAATGTCAACTTATATCTTGTTAATAATGTGCTTGTTTTAACCATGCATTCCAAAACTTTTGTTTGCCAAAATCATTGTTTCGTAACAAAGGTTTGTGTTCTTGATGCATCTATGCAGTTTTCACTCCCAAAGATCCATGTATTATAAATGTCTCCAATAGTAGTGTAAAACACATAAAGCACATGGTGGGTACATAATAAAAAGATTCTTTAAAATTAATGTTTACTGGTTTTATTTCTTTACCTTACTAATTAACATTAAGCCAGATTCCTACAAAAAATTTCTTACAGAATACAGATACTATCAATTAAATACATTGATGTTTTTGTATGTATATCATATAAATCTAAACATCAATTTAATGTCATGAAGAACTTTTTCCAACTCTACCAAATAGTCATTAGGTTGTGATTAAATCGTCATAAAACATTATTTAACAAAGAATTTCCAATTTATTATTGCATACATTAAAATAATGTTTTTGAATTATCTTTGAAAAATACCGCAACTTGATATTAATTTTATTAAAATTTTAAAAAATTTTGATCAAGTAGAACTCAATTTTATACAAATTATTTTAAAAGATTTTCAACTAATAACTTATTTAGTTTTATCTTCATTATTTAGGAAAACGTATCGGTAAAAAAGCAAAATTTATTTCTCAGTGTTTTGGTTTTTAAGGCATAAATACTATACTCCCATTAAAGTTAAAAAATAATGTAAAAATTAAAGTTTGATAAAAAGAAACTATGATTGGGATAATTTTCTTTGAGTAGTCTTAAAACATGGAAAAATGTTTTGAATTAAAACCACTTATTTATAAAACACAATTTTCTTATATCATTCCTCCAGAACAATTTTTCCCTGTTGTGAAAGTGAGTTTATTTATGTATAGAAGTTATATATACATATTAATTTAAATATTGAATTTCGTCCAGTTGAAAACTAAAATATAAAAGTACCAAAACAAGTTTTATTTAATAGTTAAATGTTAAGACTGGTGTCTAAAATAACCAAAATGTAGTTCTTATAATGTATTAAAGAAATAGGAATGATTTAGAATATTGGAGAAGTCACTCCTTCTCTCTATACAAAGTTATAGAATCTGATAAAAGCCTAATCAGGATTACATAAAGAATAGAACCCTTGTCCATTTACACATTTTCAACAAATGATTTACTTGCAGGAGGGAACTGGGGGTAAGCAGCAGTATTTTTAAAAACAACTGTTTTGGAGGGGGGAAAAAAAACTCTTGAAATTAAACTTTTTGTGGCGACTGTAGTGAAAAAAAAAATGAACGAGCCTCTAATGGGTGTGTAGCGAATAATTTTAGTTGTAGTGTCACTTGAAGATTCGGGCAATGTCAACTCGTTGAATTCTAGATTGAGTCTTGTTTGATTTACCTTTATTCCCTTATCTAAATATTAATGTTTACAATTTGTATTTAACCAATCACAACAAAAAAAAATACTAAAAAATTTGGCAAAACATACAAGTCTAGAATGAGTTTAAAAAAAAAAAAATTATCAATAGAAAAATATATTTCGTCAAGTAGAATGAAATTAAAGCACTGATGGCTAATATACATCACCAACACCCAAAGTATTATGTGTAAAAAAAAAAAATTCACCCATCGCTAAAAAAAAAAAAAAAAAAAAATGTCTCCAACTACAATTAAAATTTTATTAAAGAAACTTATTCAAATGTTTGATCTATTTACTAAAACTAATAACATGTTTCAAACCTAAATTGTAAATTATATTTTTATTCTTTTTAAACTAAAACAATATTTGAAAAATTGCTGAACTTTATATTAAAATTAATGTTAAGCAAAAAAAGATTTCAAGTCAAATAATGGAACTAGTTAATTAAAAAAAAAAATCAATTTAGATGCATGCTAAAACTCAAGTTTAAATATCCCTCAGAACATTAATAATGATAATGATGGTCAAAGGTTTGGAAAAAAAAAAAAAATTGAGATCATGTAATGTATTTAATAATTCCTAATGTATGGCAAAATACATATTCTTTGATAAATTTATTTCAAAAGCATTATCTTTATTTATTATGTATGCAATCAATGTTAAAACTATAATAGAAACAAATGAAATATTAAATGATCTGAAAAAAAACTCTTGCACAAGAGCCCGTTGTATTCTTATTTCCCTGACTGAGAGCCCTGGGTTGTCTCAAATGTGAAACTCCAAGTGCTTAATTCTCTGTTGTATCAACGCACTGCAGGGATAAAAATTTAATAAAGAAAACAAGGTACTTGTATATTAGCGTTATTGTGTGCAGCCAATTTTACTGTTATTTTTCATACAAAACATGAAAACCATTTTTTCTTGTTATTGCTTTCTTTTGTTTATCTAAATCCACATACAGTTATACTGTGGCACTAATTCAACTTAATGCAAAATTTTTTGTGGTGTTACTAATACATAAGTACTGAAACTAATTAAATAATACTATTAATACTACTTATTTTTTTCATCAAAAAATGCTTATATGTATCAAATGAAGTATATGGCCAAAGGGCCCAGCTCACACCCTCTAGAATACAAGGCCTGTGTGCCTGATTTGTGACTTAGTAGTAGTTCATGGGAATAACGGAAATAGTTTTTAGAAACTAGTTCCGTTATTCCCATGGGTGCAGCTTGTCCTTACTTGGACCTTGCACAATTAAAACCAACCAACCAACTGTTATTCCCATGAACTGTCTTAAGACAGTGCAGATATGTTGAGTGATTAAGACGAACTTTGAGAAATATTTAATATTAACATTGAAATACTATGAATTTTATTTCATGTATCAGATGTCAACTAAAATAAATTTGCGATTTATAGGTAAATGTTTGTATGTAACTTAAGTTTCCTTCCATAAAATTTACATTTCAATATTATCATTAGCTTATATTGCATAATTTAATCATAATATGTGCAACAAGTTAGAATGAAAAATGTGCTCTTTTTTATTACATTGATTTACAATAATCTTTACACATTAAGAAATTCAAGGAACTTTTTGTTTTATAGAATGAGGAATGTGACAGATATAATGGTTTTATAATTTTTATTGTACATTTATATCAACTTTTCAATATGAGTTAGTATTTATATACAATATTTAAAAGTTTGAATAATAAATTCATGCACTAGAGTGTAGTAATGCAAAATAATCTAAGTTCAATTGATAAAAATAAAAATCACACAGTTGAGAAAAATATTTTTATTCATTATTAATATATACACAGCAAAAGATAAAAAGTAAATTATAAACTTTTTTTTTCAAATTTTATTAAAACTTTGGAACATATATTCGATAGCATTTTGGAAAAAACAAGTGACTAAAAGTTTAAAAGTAAACAAAGATTCAGATTTAAAAAATTAACATGAGCATTTAAAATTTTAATGCTAATTTCGCATTTTGGCATTCGAGATTTGTGGGCCACAAAGGTTTTCTTATCAATCCAAATTTCAGCAGACTGCTGGATTCTATTTCATACATTTTACGAATAGTTACAAAACTAGAAATTTGAAATTTCACATTTTCTGAGTTAAAGTGGGGATAATACATGTTTCTCCCACTTTTTTGATTGATCCAGTTATTTCTTATGCATTTTATCAAATGAATTAAATCAATTGCAAAAAATAACGGACATGAGTTATCAACAGGATGATGATATACATAGCTTAGCTTAGGAGATCAATAGAAATTTGACATTGTTTTTCTATCTATGGTATAATTATCAATAACTGCAGAAATAACTCTATAGTCTGCCTTTTCTAAGTCAATGACAACTGTTCTGAGCAAACTAAACAAATTTTCGGTGAAAATGCGCTTTAGGTCCCCTACTCTAACAACTTGGCGAAAGTGTGCTGTGGGTCCCGTACTTGGCGGGTTTTCAAAAACGCTGTTGCCATGGCTATAATGGAATACGATTTTTAACGGTTTTAAACTAATTAGCAACCAATGAAAATGACCGATTTTTCAAACTGAAACTAATTAACGACCAATGAAAATGCTAAAAGAAAAAAACCAATTAATGAGCATGCACGAAAAAACGCAAATTATTTCCTACGGAGGTTGCCATAAAGAGCTCATTGGGAATAAAAACGTCCGGTTTACCACGCTTGGTGCATTTATCGCCAAGTTGGCAGAGTAGGGGACCTAAAGCGCAGATTAACGAAATTTTCTGCAGTCATATTATTGGCTGGAACATTAAGTACCACCCCTTTGAATGAAGACAGAATACTATGCACCATGAAGACATGAGCACTAAAAGCCAACACTTTATTGTTATAGGACATACCAACAATGTTTCCCCTTTTATAATCAAGGAAGGGTTGAATGTAAATTTCATCAACCATTAGGACAACAATTTGTCGATCCTCTTCAAGAGAAAACAAGAATGAAGAAAATATTAACATGGTTTGTAGTGTAATGAAATTTCTCTGATTTCTTGGAAAACAATTTGAGTTGCTCAGCAATAAAATCAATTTTAATAATTTGCTGCTAATCTAATTTTTCCTTTAATGAACACAACAATGATTCAACAAGTTCCACATGACAGTTTAGATCATCCAAACAATTTTGTTGCGTTTTTAATTTATTTAAAAATTGAAAACACAGTTTATATTACCAACTGTTATCAGTAATTTCAAAGCACCACATTTTGGTAATATATGGCTTTTATAAGAAATATATAGTTCTAATATATTATCTAAAAACGGATTTACATTATTTTTATTTTTTGTGATTTAATTCCTATAAGATTACTGAGTTACGATTTTTTCAAAGAATAATCAATTAGTGAGGTTAATTTAAATATTTAAATTGTAAAAGAGAGTAACTTTTTAAAAGTAATAAATAAAATTTAATTTTTAAGATAGACAATATTAATGCAAAATTAGAGCATACAAATTGAAATAATTAAAAAACAAATCGAAAAATTTTTTATAGTTGATTCCTTTCATCGGGGCATTACACATCAGTAGATTTTGTAGGAATTATTCCATAATATTCCAAAATTTCCTGAACCAGATCATCACTTTCCAATAAAATTATGGAAAATACTGTAAAATTTTGAAGAAATGGATGCATTTCTTAAAAGAACGTAAAATTTCAATTTATGATAAACAACAGAGCATATAGGTTAAATGCAAGAGAAATAGTTAAGAAGCGCTCGAAAATTCATAAAAAAAACTCTCTCTTACTATGTCAGTAACTCCTCCTAACTTTAAACAATACGTCATTAACCCCTCCTCTTTCCTTGACGTCATCCTCCAATCAATCAACAATCTTGTTATGGTGTATTAGCACCATAACAAGATTGTCATCGCCCTGTTAGCAAGAAATTTGGCGTAGAATCGGAACAGAACAAGATACGGAAGTATTCCCAGTACCACACAAAAACTAATGCTTAATTGATAAATAAATGATAGATTCATGGTATCTATTGATTGTTCAATGTTTGTTTATGTTAAGTGACGATGGCAAAATCAGTTACTTTTTGGATAACTAGCTATCAAAGTTACGTTCCAAGAAAATAACGAGTTTAAATAGGCGTTATCAAATAACGTTTTATGAACTATTTCAATATGACGTCACAACTAATGTCGTCTATTAGACGACATTAGTTGTGACGTCATATTGTTTCCAAACATTTGCTGTTAAGCATCATTTATCATTGAAACTGCCATAGACTTAGGTGATAGATTTTTAATGTGTTATTTTTGAAATTGATATTCATTATTTAAGGATAACGTGTTTGTTAAAACTTTTAACCTTTTGTTTGCTTAACCTTTGATTCTCGCCAAATTGTAGTCACAGTTAATCACCAAGCTGGGCTTATTTCCAATCGTATTCTGGTTGCAACAGAACAATTTATTGGTGCCAACAAAAATCACCAATAAAATCGATAAACAAACAAAAATCTCCAAGTTTGTCAAGAAGGCACTCCTAAATACAATATTAAGCAAATGTTCACATTGTATTTGTTTGGAAACATGACGCCACACTAATGTCGTCAATTCCATCACTTTGGCCTTTTCAGAAATTCCTAATATAAAGAAAGGAAGCTTTCGTGGGTGACAAACTGGTTTTTTGTGGAAATGATGCGTAGAACCTTAAAAAAATTGTTAGTAAATACATGAAGCAATGTAATAGAAATTTAAAATGAAATAAATAAATAAAATAATTATTCAATATCATAAAATTTTTCTATGAATTATATAGCATTCATTTTTGTTAAATATATGTGTTTTCTTCAAATAAAATAAATTCCTATAGACTGAAGAAATGGAAATTACATTTCTATTTAAATAGGTTATGGACGGAAAAAAATTTCCTGCTGTGAAATAATGATTTCTCCAAATATTTGGATCGATTTTAAACTATTACCACGAGTGTGAAAAAAATTTATGTAGTATGAATTTTGCTTTTTATACTCCAAATTTCTAAAGAAAAAACTGTGAAAATTTTCAATAAAATTGCAAAATTTATAGAAAAATTGAAAAATAATTTGAATCCTTCTGCTCATATACAATTTTACTCAGAAATATAATTAATTTATGTAGGTTAAAAGTTTTAATCTTTCTCTGTAGCATACATTACGTGATTTTAAATTATTCCTAATAACACTCCATTATTAAAAGAATACAATGCCAAGAGAGCTGAAACTATTTTCCACTACAAACATTTTAATTAAGTTTTTAAATTCACTTAAATTGGTGAAAACTATTTAAAGTCTAGTAGTTTCTTTAATTATTAAATTCCTAGAAGAAGTTTAGAATATTTCAAAAAAGGAATTTTATACTAAATAAACTTAGTAACTTTTATGTATAAAAGTTTATTTCTATTGTATTGACAGTTTACTCTATTTTTGAAGGTATTTAAATTTCAGCACAATTAGAACTATATTTATGGGTTATTTCCCTTAAATTAAGATTTTATTTATAATGTAAAAGGGAGCAGTACATTAAGAACTGTATTTTACAACATTTGCACCCAGCATGGGAATGTTGTAAAATGCACCGCTATTATGGATTCCTTTTATATGAAAAGCACCAAACGAATTTCACTTAATGCATTAATAATCGTACGTGTATGTGAGATTAATGCACCTCCTATAGAAGATCTTACAAACCTACAATTTATTAATAAACTATTTATTTATTTTTAAAATCTTATAAACTTAACAATTTATTTTAGTCTTTACCGATGCAATTGATTCCAGGCATTGCAAAAATTTATTTCTCCAATGGCAGAAATTTCAGGAAACTAATCAAATCCAAATATTCAACTCCGATGCCACGTAAAGAGGAAATAAAATCAATACTTATTTCTGAAAAATTATATTTTTTATAATAAAATGAAACATTAGAATTCTTAAAAATGGATTTTATACTAAATAAACCTATTAACTTTTTTATATAATAGTTATTTTTGATTTTTTTGGTAGTTTACTCTATTTTCGAAGGTGTGCAAATTTCAGCATATTTAGAACTATATTTATGGGTTATTTCTTCTAAACTAAGATTTTATTTATAATATTACGGGTTATCAGTACATTAAGTTCTGTATTAAATAAAAACACCAATCACACAGTTTAGCAGATTTTATTTCGAGTTAATCAGTGACAGACATCTTTATATTTAGTTTCAATATTGAGTGAATGTTTTCGATTTTACCCTTCATAAATCGTCAGTAGACAAGCAGAATAAGAATTAGACATACATAAAAATAGACCTTTTATCTGCATATAACTGTTTTACCTGAGTAGATAATAAAATGTAGTATGTTTCTATTAATAAAGACATATAGTACATACTAATTAATGAGGAGAATGATTAATGATCATGTACTTCTGTCTTTTCAGGGAATATTTTACAATGATGTGTACAAAATGATAATAACAATTTTAAAATATTCTTGAAATATTTAGTACTTCCTTTTATAAAAAAAAAATATATGAAAGTTAAATCAACTATCCAAATGACTACAATAACATAGTAAAATATCAGTCGTAAAAAAAAAAAAGGAAAACATCATAAAATGTAAATATTATTAATGAAAACTTGAAAGAATATAACAAATTTGAATTTTGGATGTCTTTCAAATTATCGCGTTTTTAATAATCAATAGAAAATCCACATAACGGTATAAAAATTTTCATTTCGAATAAAATGAATGTATACTTGTAAAATATTTCAAGTCTCATTTCTTGATAAAAACTGCTTTCATGATTATTAATATTAATAATTAATGTACTTACAACAATTATAATAAATAGAAATTTATGTCATATTTTACTTACTGCAATTTTGGTTTGACAAATTTAAAAAAAATTATATAATATTATCGATTATTTTGCAGAGAAATAAATATATTTTCATGTATTAAATTATATTTCAGAGAGTTTACCCTCTTGAGGAACTTATAGGTTATTAGCTTATTTAACCATCATGTATATAACATGTTCAATACAATCTTAGAATTTTTTTTTTTTTAAATAAAGGTAGATATGTAAGTACACAACTACAGTTACCTCAAAAATTTTAATCTAGATTACAAGAATTCAAAACTTTGAAAATTTCATTTTAAGGAAAAATAATGCTGCATAAAAATTTTTTCTAATAATTTCGACTTTAAATTTTTTTTTTACTTGCGGATTGAATCAATTATATTTGAGTCACTTCTTTATCAAGCAAAGAAGTAACCTGAGAAGAATGGGGAAATAAAAGAGGTGCCAAATTTGACGAAAATATTAAAACATATGAATTTTCATCTTGCAACTTTCTAAGAATCCTTTAAATGTGATGATAGCTTCAGAATGGTGGCGTAGTGAGCATAACTAAGGACAAATATAGGACAAAAATAGGGAGCGATACCTTGGCATCTCCTCTCTTCCCCCAAAATATATAATATAAGAATAAACTCGTAATAAGAATATAATGCAAATAACTATATGGAAGAGTGCTTACTTTAAGATACCATAAAATACAGATATTTTTAATGGCTCAGAATATTACATTTTTAAATTAGAGATAAAAATCTAGTTTAAAAAATCAAAACTAATATTGTTGATTCTAAAATGTATCAATCGAATAATATGACTTATAAAAATTTAGAATTAATTAAAAATATTTATGTTACATATTAATAAAATTATTTTAAAAACATATAATTTTTGAGCAATGAAAATATGTAAATACATATCGCAGATGTAAGTAAATGTTTTTATTAACAGCAATAACAATCTGATATATTAATTAAAGTACACATATTTTCCTTGTCTTTGATAAAACAAATTGATCAATTACTTCATTAGTGTAGATCACTTCAAAATTTTATTGTTCTACACTTAAGAAGGCTAAAACACTTTTAGGTAATTTTCTCCCGTGTGAGGTTAGTCGTAAATATGTCAGAATTTATTTTAATTTACAGAATGAATGCTCACAACTAGAGTTGATTTTGAAAAAGAAAAGATTGTTTGAAGTGAGAATCTCATATTTGTAAAAAATATCGTCACCTTGTCACCATAAGAGATTATGAAGTTAAAAAGCTTGAATAGAGTTAGAAAGAGGTTTTTTTATTTCCTTAAAATAAATTTATCCACTTACATATAAATTTTTAAATAAAATTAGAAATATTTTCTGCCAAACAATGTAAATTTGATAGTAGTTTTCCAAACTGATATACTGAATATTTTTCAAAGTTTTTCATTGATTAAATTATCTCCAGGAATTATAGATTTAAACAGTAATTCTCTGTCTAATTAGCCTTCATCTGGCAAAAATATCCATTGAGTAATTAACAAACCAAAAAGGAATTTAGATAAAAATAAAAAGAAAGAAATTATATTATTCATTTCTTATGAATTTACTAGGAGAAGTTTTCTCAGTCAGTTATTTTATTGAAAAGCTTCTACTTAATTGTAATATTTTTAATAAGATTTTTTCTTACAAATTTAAAATATATGAAAATAACAGCTTATTTTTTTTTTCTGAACTATTTTGAAGATACTGCTATATGCAATAGTATATTTTTCTATTTCATTCAATAAATTTATAACATTTTAGGACATTTGTAATTTTAAAAATTTCAAAGATGTTTCTGATTTTAAAAACATTTCTGATTTCGTTGTATTCCTATAGAATTACTACTTTTTAAGTTAAAAATGTTTTTATCATAAAAATTGAAATAACTATTCAAAAATAGTTATTAAGAAATATTTTATTCGTAATTAAATTTGAAAAACATTTAATTCATTTGAACTATTAATGTTGGAAAAAAGAATTTTTCTTATATAAAGGCAATAAAATTGCAAATGAAAATCTTTTTCGGAAGGTTTAAACTTATAAATAAATTGATTTCAAATTAATAAATTTAAATAATAAGCAATTTGATTTTAAATTTCAAAACTATACATGAATGTTAATAAACATTTATATTGTCTTAAAATCGATTTTTAACTAATCCGAAAGTAAGGAATACGTGGAGGCATAAAATAAAACTTATTTGATAATTTTTTACTGCCAAAATGTTTCAACGAAGTGTATCGATTTTAATAAAATTATGCTATTTGCTAAAAATGAAAATTTAGTTAGACAAGCGACATTTAGGATTTATTCGTATATTTAGTTAGGAGTTAAACAAGCGACATTTAGGAAGTAATGCTATACTAGCCGTTTCGCGGTAACAATAGAAAGGAAATTATTACCCTAGAATTAGGAGGTAATTACTTTCCGATTTCCACCGTTGTATCTCATTTCATGCAATCATCTACGAATATGCGGCCTGCTGACATGAAAAACGTTATCTTAATAACCTAATTTCTGAATAACGCAGTATTTGTTAAACGGTTAGGTAAGCCTATACTTTAGGGTGCCTCCTTGATTCTCGCCAAGTTATTTTATGCATTTTATTTGGTTTATTAAGTTTGCTTATATTATCTTCATTGCAATTTCATAATATGTTAACAGGCATACCTGCTTGCACAGTCTTCAGCGTAAACAGGAATGGCGCCAACCAAAATTTGCCAAGGGGGCACCCTATAAAATATAGTTTTACCAACGGTTATTATTTAATAACTATTCTTAAAGAACAGTTCCTTTAAATAACGGTTAGTTCTAAAATAAACCATGTTATATTGTAATCGCGTTGCTTGGTGAACAGAGATCGGGATTTGGCGAGATCGCAAAAGGTAAACAAAAAAAAAAAAGCAGTCAAACGGAAGTTCCCTTTTATACTTTATTTCTTATCTGATTCAGGAAAGGACTTCACACATGAGTTGTCTATTGGATTTTTTTTTCAAATATAATCAATATGGAATGTCATTTGATTACTGAAACAAAAAACAAACCTTATCTTTGTAATTTCTGCGAAAAAAGTTTTACCAGTAACAACCAAATGAAAATTCATTTTCTTACTCATACCAAAGAAAAACCTCATTCTTGTGATGTTTGTCAGAAAAGCTTTGCTCAAAAGACTCATCTGAAACGGCACTTACTGACTCATACTGGTGAGAAACCCCATGAATGTGATATTTGTCAGAAACGATTCTCAAGATCAGCTTGCTTAAAACTTCATTTGTTTACACATACAAATAATAAACCATATGAGTGTGATATTTGTCTGAGAGGCTTCACTCGAAAGTCACAATTGAAGCAACATTTACTTTTTCATACTGGTGAAACACCTTATAAATGCCATATTTGTCAGAAACGATTCTCAGACTCGTCTAATATGAAAAATCATTTGCGTATTCATATAGAAAGTGATACTCATCTTTGTAATATTTGTCAGAAAAGCTTTGCCCAAAAGCAATATCTAAAATGTCATTTACTTACTCATTCAGCAGAAAAACTCCACATATGTGATATTTGCCAGAGAGGCTTTACCCAGAAAAGATATTTGAAGCGACATTTTCTTTGTCATACTGGTGAAAAACCTCACGTATGTGACACTTGTCAGAAAGGTTTCTCAGATGCATCTGATTTGAAGCGTCATTCTCTTACTCATACAAAGGATAAACCTCATGTTTGTCATATTTGTCAGAAAAGTTTCCCACACAAAAGCAGTCTAAAATCTCATTTATTTTGTCATGAAAGTCAGAAACCTCATAAATGCAATATTTGCCATAAAAGTTATTCAAGAAAAACTGATTTAGATCGTCATTTAAATTCTCATACAAAAGAAAAATATTCTTGTAATATTTGTCAAAGGTGTTTTGTCCATAAGAATTATCTGGAAATTCATTCGCTTATTCATACTATACCAACACCTAACAAATGTGATATTTGTCAGAAATACTTCATTGACAAAGACAGTTTGAAACTACATATGTTTTCTCATGAGGAAGGAAAACCTCAAATGTGATATTTGTCAGAAAGGTTTCTCAAGCGAAGATGATTTGAAATGTAATTTATATTCTCATACAAATGAATAAATTCACGTATTCTAGGTTAGTCAGCAAGATTTCACTCAAAAAATCTTTTAAAGAATTTTTATTTTTGTGAATTTCTTTTGGCATATGATTGAGCTTTTTGCAGACATCTCTGGTATAAAATTAACATTTGTTTTTTTATATGAACATAAATACTTTATCCTTTTAGTATAGTATCTATCAAAATTGTTTTGTCTGAAAATTTTATCCTAGAAGTTATTTGTTTATTTGATAAAATAAAAAAAGCATCACATGCATGTTATTTTCCAGAAATGATGCATTTGCTTTTCTTTTAGTGAGAAATCTTAACAATCTGATATTCGTCTGAAATCTTTCTCAAACACAACAGATTTTCTATGCTATTTACTTTCTTGTAGAAATGAATATTAACTTTGCATAGGTTGCCAAAAGTATTTTACATGACAAAGCTATCTGAAAATATATTTGCTTGTAATAATGCTAATAATAATTAAAAACTTCAGAGTAGTATTATATGTTATAAATTTTTGATTCAAAAGCTGTATTGAATTTTTATATATATTTGTTATTGGAGTGTAATTTTGTTTTTACATGAAAAATCTCAAATTAAATTAAAACTTCTCGAAAACGTTTCATTTTTATTTGGTATATTAAAATATCATTTGCTCTGGCCACAATAAGCCTTATTTTATAATATTTATGAAGTATTTTAATTTTAAAAAGCCACAAGGAGAAATAATTTATTTACCAATCTGAAACCAAACATTCTGTATATAATACTTATTAGGAATATTAACATCTAAAATTTTGTGTGAATTTATTTTTTTTTGCACAATTAAAAATACTTCTTACATTTGGTTATTTGTTCAAACTATTTGCTCTTCTCCATGTAAGGAACAAGATGATATTTTTGAAAAATATTTAGTTTTAATAGAAAGTCTGGAAATATATATTAATTTAATAATTAACTTTAAATTTTAACATCAACTTATTGACTAAATAAGGATAACAAATGAATAAAATCTACTATGTATTCACATAAATACAGACAGAAAAATATACAATATCAGTTTTTTTGTTGCTCAACAGTAACCAGAATTGAACCTACAACATCCAGTTTTGTTATTCTTCTAAGTCGGACATTATCTGTTTAGCTCAAAGAATAGTGTAATGTACTTCTAAAACACAAAATGTACAAAGTAAAATAGTTATTTCAAAGCTTGTAAAATTAACAAAAAAAATTATTTTTAACAATTTTTTTACAAGATATTTAGTAAAAATTCATACTAAGCTAAATAATTTACTGTGTTAGTAAATTTGAGACTCACATATCAAACTCAATATTCTTAATTAAATGATCCTGAGAAAATTGAATTCACACGCAAGAAGTTCTAATAATGCTAAATCTATTTTTACTTGTGAAAAAAAGATATCATCTCTTGATATTTCAAAACTTTTCATTGTAATTAAAAATATTTTAAAAATTTTTAATGATTTTTGAAATTTAAACTGTTATATAATTAATGTTTGTAGTTTGATAGTTTTCAAAAAGAGATTCAGAACTAAAATTATTATTAAGTAAGTTTCAGAAGTAAGGCAGTAAAATTGCTATTTAAATTAAATTAAATTCATTTAAAAAGTTCAATCAACAATGCCAATGAAAAACTATTTATCTCTGCAGAAGGGAAAATCTTAACACTGATAAATGCATTGTTATTTTATTTAGAATTAAACACAAACTATTCCCGAGTTCCCTGAATTTCCAAGCTGCATCAATATTTTCCTCCCCATAATTTATTTTGTTTACATATATACCTTGCTTTGATATAGTAAATAATATAAAAGCAACACAGCCTCCAAAATTCATTGTATATATATTTTTTATATCTATGTTCTTACTCGTTAGTTGCTTACTTATATATTCTTACTATAACGAGTAAGAATATAATTATATATTCTTACTCGTTAGTTGCTTACTGCACATCATTATGATAAAACAAAGTAATTCCCTGTTTCATAAATATTCTCTAATAAATAACTCCTTTCATCATTTATTAATCAAGAATTTTTTTAATTAATATATGATTGAATGTAACTTCCTTTATAAAATTTTCCTCTCCTCCCCACCAATATTCTTGAATTTTTATTAAATCCTAATGTTTAAATTAATATTAAATAAATAATTAGGACTAACAACTAAAGAGTTCTAAGTAAATTAATAGGTATAAAGTATGGGCTGACTGTAGGGTACAGGAGCTCTGGCTTGAAAGAAAAACCTACAGCTTTGAACTAGGAGCTGAAAGAAAACCTGGAGTAAAACTCCTACCTCCAATTTATAAGTTAAATCAAATAACCTTATTAGAACATAGAAATTCGTGTTTTATAAATTAGTATTAATAAAAAGTAATTTTTTATGTTATAAAAATATTTAAAAAAAAATATGTCAAAGTTCAGAAAATTTTTATATAAAATGAAAATATTTTATGTAATTTTTCATTTTGACATTAAAGAAATGAAAACAAATGAAGAAATTAAGACATATTTTAAAGGGTTGATGCTAAGATATTCTCATTAAATATCAATTTAGATTGTTTGCTTGCATTTCTTATTTAGTTTCAGATTTTTAAGCGTTTCGTTTGTTACCTTTCCTAAGCAGGAGATTTTATAATATTTTCAATAATATCAGCTGCATAAATTTCACTTAAAAGTTTATTGGAGGAGCAATTTATTATTGTATTTTTAATTACTCTTTGTATTGATGTCAGAGATATTATTCATTTGCTATTATAACTTTTTCTTTAACTGTAACAAATTTTTACCCTATTACTGATATTAGAGGTTTGGAATTTTTATAAATTGAAAGTTTTTGCTTTTTTTTTGTGGTTTTCCAGAGAGAGTTATGTCTTGTGCTAAGGTTTTCAGTGTAAGTTTTAGATTTTTATTTCTGATTATATAATTGGGTATTCATTTCTTGATTTATTTGATTAAAGTATAGTTTTGGAGATTTCTAGTTTATTGAAAAATTCTCTTAACTTTATTTTTAATAATTTTCTGATTTCAGGTTGCGGTGGTGGTATGTTATTTAGGGGATTTCTTTGTACAACTTATTACTCTCACTTTGTACCAATGCCTTCTATAAGTGGTGAATGTGAGATAATATAATTGACAGTTACACCCTATAGACTAGAAACGTAACATTACATTATATTGCTAGACATATCAAAAGCAGGGTTGGACAGAATCCTATAATATATAGAAACATGGTAATGTTTTGATGGCATATTCAGATAAACTTAAGATCTGGATGTTCATTTAAAAAAAGTTATATAAATTATTCAAATTTTAATGAATATTTTTTCTTATTTAGTTTTATAAATGATTATTAGAAACTCCAATTTAACAATTATATAAAAAAAAAAACTTTTTTTGACAAAATATTTTCTTTACTGATTTGAGTGTGAATATTCATATTATTTCTGAGCTATCATCATTTCCTTTATTACAATTGAACTGGCGTCTTGATAATTATATTTTTTTTAAATTAAATTTCTTTAAAAATTAGAATTTTATAAATATTTGCTAAATACATACTTCTTATATTGATAAAATAATATTCTAATTAATATTTAGATAATTGTAGCATTTTGGATTTTCCCTTATTATGCAAATTTTGTTTTTAAATGAAACTTCCTAATTACAATTATATGTTAATTGTAATTAATTTAATAAAGTTTTTAAAAATAAGGTTGAATTTCCTTTTAAAATCTTTTATCAGGTAATATTTCCAAGAAAACACGATTTCTTGAAATAACATGGATGCGGATGGATTGCATTTCCAATTGTCTTCATTTGAACATTTTTAAAGTGATATATGTACTTTATAAATAATTTTTTATTAATTAACTTGAATCGATTATTCAATAGTGATCATAGATTGAAGCAAATTAAGTTAAAACTGGATGGAGATAGATTGCAAAATATCACAGAAATCTATATCACTTAGGACAAAATAGAGATTATTATTTTAACTATATGGTTTTTTTTCTTTTTGCTATAATTTCTTTATTGCTTAAAATTTTATATGCAGCATACGTCTTAGAATCACTAACCAATTATGCTAAAGAAGGAGCGTTTATACTTTAAATTAATTTGACAATGCTGTGAATTTGTACGATTTTACGAAGGTTATTAGTCCGTATTATATTAAACACCACGCAGTCGTAACATTTTAATGTTCAACAGAAAAACATGCATCTTGTGACCAAACCGTATTAGTTACCAGCTATACACCTTCTGTTCCCTAATCAAAATTTTATTACAATATTGTATAGTCTTGTCTATATTAATGAGATAGATAATACAAACTAATATTGTTCCTTTTTTTTGATTTTATTGAAAATATAAAAAAATAATAAAAATCAAAAATTAACGAATTGAAACAATCTTTCAATGAAAAATTAACGTCTGAAAATGAATTTAAACACTTCCAGGAATTATTAACTATTTCCAAGGAGTCAGCCTAAAATTCCGTTGATCTGGAAAAAATGTTTGATTTCCAACAGTTGTATGAACCAAAAAACATGTCAAAATGGAGAACATCTAGAAAATATTCAACTCTCCACCGCAACAGATATGCATGAAAAAAAGATAATAAAGCAAAGTTTTTTTTGTTGTTTAACAGATGTTGTGTGATAAAGCCTGTAACCTTTTATACTTAGAAGACTTTTTGTTCTTTAAACTAAACTCCATTGAGCTGTTACATATACATATTGTACATCTTTGTATTTAATGTGTTTTATATTTTTATTGAGAAAACTAGAAGCCCAGCAATTAGATTAGACTTGAAGTAGAAGCCATTGCAGGGCTAGAGGCAATAAATGGTGGATTTCTATTTTTTAAATGCACTTTTTTTTAGATGAATGCTGGAGATTTTTTCAGGTTTCTCTTTAGTAACTGTAAATATAGCTCATTGTTTAAATAGTCTTGATATATAGTCAAAGTTTTATCAAGATAGAACAATTTTTCATTACCAGATGTTAATTTTTTTTCTTGTTGTGGCATGTTCTTTTATTTGTTAGATGTCATGCCAATTTCAAATTTTTAAATCCATAAGAACAAAATAATTATTGTACTTTCAAGCATAATACATTCATGAGTACCATTTGACTTTTATAATAATTTTAGGAAGGAAATAACAAATAACATTAATTAATTGTTATTGAATGTATATATTAATATATACACACATGCATATAAATATATACATTGACTTCTCATGAATTAAATGTAATAGAAAATGTTTGCTTACAACTCACAAGATGACAAGCAACATTACCTTTAGACCTTGTTATGATAACTGGAAAGTATCCCAAATAAAACTGCCCAATATCAACAAACAAAAAAAAAAAGGTGCAACAGATTACGATTTAATTGCATAATTCATATTTGTTAACTTTTCGGAAATATTTTTATTAAATATTTTATAGTTCTTAATAATAACAGTGTAATATGAAACACAAGATAGGTACATATTAAAAGATTTTTTAATTTTATTTGTTTACTTCCCTAATTAAACATACTAAATCTAATGATATCAAAGCTTTTATTTACCTGAAAATACAAATACTGTAATTAGACATAAAAGGGTATTTTTGTACATACATGTGTTATATTATACATACTGATATGAATATCAATTTTACATGACAAAGAAATTAAATTTTTTCTTCACTAGTTAATTTTCATCAATTCATGTTCCCTATTTTGTTCAATAAAATTTTCAACTTATGACTGTATACAACAATTAACCAAAGTTCTTAATTGAATTTGACAGTCAAAGAATTGTTGCTAAAAGCATTTTGACCAAACAAATCTAATTGTCAATGTCAATTAGATTTGTTTCCCCCCCCCCCTAAAATGTTCGTTTTTGATTAAAAAAAAAAAAAAAGAACTATAACAACTTTTGATATTATCAAAACTTATTCTTGAATTTTAAGTTTTTAGAGTCCAATCAATATTTCAAAAAAATTGACTATAGCTAAATTTATTTACAAATATTTATAATTTCTCTTGACGATTTCAGCAAACCAAATTGGGTGAAAATTATCAGAAGAATTTACAACATACTGAAATGAAACGAAATTTATTTTGCAGATTTTAGTTGCTTTTAAAAGTGAACAAGGTTGAAATATATAAAAGTTAAAAATTCAAACGTTAAATTTAAAAACTCTATGAAAAACTTCAAAAAGCTAACATTTGAGAATATAAAATTATTAAATTGCCTAAGACTGGAATAATCTGTTTATTTATGATGCAGTACATTGATTTCACTGGTATATTCAGAAGAACAAAATTATGTTTTGAACTTCTGAAATACCAGTAAAATAAATATAAGAACAAAATTACTATAGCTTACTCTTCTGATTTAAATTCTGAATTTCAAAATTGTTTGTGAATGTTTAAAATTAGAATCACTCATTAACAAAACAGATTATTTTTGTTTCATAATTCACTGAAAAACATTTTTAGTGGTGAAAATAAATCTATTATTGATTATACTGTTTATATATTAATTTATGAATGTTATCATCTTAAATATATCTTTTAAAAAATATCAAGTTATAGTTTGTTTTTGTCTTCTAAATTCAATATTTTTTATTAATATTTTAAAAGTTAAAGCAAATACTAGTGATGATATTAAATTTAGGAAAAAGAAGTTTTGAAATTATATAAACTTGAATTTTAATAAAATGATATTCAAATTTTGAAAAGAAATAAGATAAAAAAAATTGTCTTCTTTTACAAATTTTAAGTATTTCAAATATCAAGTCAATGTATTAAAATATCAAACCTCAATAAACAAATCAGGAAGATAAGTTCTTTTGCTAAATTAAGATTGATAAACTTTTGTGAACAGGATAACAAGTTGTGTTGCATGATATACAATTTTTTTTAGGATTCTTTATTGGAAATATTTAATTAAATTAATTAAAACTCAAATTTTATTTAAGCTGTAAATAAAAGAGCTTTTTGATTTCTTATTAAATATATTGCCATATAACTTTTGAAATTTCTAAAAAAAAAATGTTTTGGAAATTAGGATTAGAAAAAAAGATAGTTAATCATTAAATTCTGCTGTTGTTGTTGTCGTGTGCCAGCCAGACTGGCAATATGGGGTGCGCTGCTCCACTTTTCCAACTGAACCATATTTGGTGTGGAGTCCGACTTCCTCAGTACACACATGCCATAGGGACCCGTTTATAGGGTAGGCAACCATTCACACGCAAAGAAAGGACAAAGACAAGAAAGAGAGAGAGATAAAGTACATCCATGCCCGAGCCAGGATTCGAACCCAGGTCCCACCCATCTGTAGTCAGGTACGCTAACCACTAGACAAGTTGGGTGGCAATAAATGTATTAAATATATACAATGAAAGCGGCACATGGCTCTATCATATGGATGGCAAACCTTCAGTTCAGAAAAATTGGTTACGAAATGCAAATTATTTTCTTATGTTCAGAATGTTATGGGATTCTTTTCGAAAAGATACCCCTTGCTGTAGCTATATATATATTTAATTATTAATTTGACGTAAAATATATGTATACATTATGCCTTTTCTGAAAGTAATCCAACAAGATGCAACTTTATTAAATTGCTATTGTCTTACTGCCAAAATTCTCATTTTTGGATGAAGACAATAAGCAAATTCTATCAACGATTTGAGTCCTCCAAAAAATATGTTAACAACAAGATACTTGTTAGGTAATATTACAGCTGTTTTCATAAACATGCTGGCAGTTCAAATTCAGATTTGATGTATCCCCAGAGCTATGGGGCAAATTTTACTAAAATTTGAGGTGTAATCTTACAGAAATAAAATATACTAGTGTGTGTGTGAAGCATACATGTGTAGTCCTTTTATGGTTGGAACATATGTAACAGTAACAATAAAATCAAAGAAAATAAAGAATACTCACCTCTTATGGATACCTGTCTTATTTGTGAGTTCATATAGGAAAAATACTATTTTTGTTCTAATGGTAATTAATCCATTTGTTCAGTAAAACTGTTATTAGGGTCTAGTTTTCAGAGTAGTGATTTTGTTTTACTGGCACTCTCAAGTGAACCAGACAGGCTCTATTACAAGTAAATTTAACTAGCTATCTGAGAAATATCCACATACCAGAAAACTACCCCCATGAGCTTTATATAGCCTCAAGTT
Organism: Latrodectus geometricus; assembly: GCA_026290005.1. Taxonomy (NCBI): domain Eukaryota; kingdom Metazoa; phylum Arthropoda; class Arachnida; order Araneae; family Theridiidae; genus Latrodectus; species Latrodectus geometricus. The sequence continues at coordinate 11,348 of JAPDSC010073704.1, read as the reverse complement.
GTTGTATATTAAAATATAGAAAACCGTAAAAAGCAAATATAGGGTTTTTCTTTTTTTTTAACTATACAAATAGTAAGTTTTGTGATGAAAAATTTTAGACATATTCTGAAAGTTATTTCTAGAAATTTAGATAAGAATGTAATATGATAATTAAGCAATTGGTTCTATTTGTTTGATTTGTAAGCTGGAATGTTGGTGTGAAAGTAAACCAATGGATTTTTTAATTGGTTTGAGAAATGTATGTTTACAAGGAATAGATTCTATACAATCCTTCACACATTTTCAATAGTTATAAAAACAATTCATGCCCTGGGCATTAAAGAAAATTTTTATTGAAATATATAGTGTATCAATAAAATTCTCATAGTCAGATAATTGATGATAAAAATTGGATTTTGAAACAGAAATCGGTTTATTTTGGCAAAATATTTTGCAATAACTTTTAATGACTATTTTAAATCAGTTAGCTCTATAAAATAGATATTATCGAGTTTTATTACTAATAAATTATGTGATAATAGTTTTATATCTGTCTATCATTTTTTCCATATATACAACTGGAATAATTCTAAAAATAGTATCACAATATATTGATAGTATCAAGTTTACCTAAAATTCTCCCAGAACATATATACCTACAATATGAATGCATATATACATGGCTTTTATATATACATAGTTATTATTTTTGCAAAAATATTAATTATAAACTAACATAAAGATGTGATTATTCATGCTTGGGCATTAAAGATAATTTTTTTTGTAATGTATTAAATATGAATTTATTTTAGATTTCAAAAATAATCTCTGGCAATTTAAGAATCAAATTTATGGTTTAAAACATTGAAATGAATTCATAAGTGATCACATTAAAAAGTCAAAGTTTATATTTAAATTAATCTTGTTTTTAAAGAATTCTTACATCAAACTTTATAACATGCTTCACACACAAGAACTTACCTCACAAATCATGTTAGTTTTGGTTTGTGGCTCAATGGTCAATTTTGGCACACAAAGGCTACTTAGACCAAGACCTAAAGTCTGCATTGTATTACAGAAAACTGTACCTTGTAATTCTTTAAAGGCCAAATTGTTTTTAGGTATAGGGCAATGTACCTCTTAATTATTGTTTTAAAGAGTTTGAAAATTTCTCTAAATTATGGTTCTGAAAACTTGCAGGGTTTTAAGAACCTGAAAGGTTTTTAATGCTGACATAAACTGAGCAGCATTATTAAGGACATCAAATGAAACCAATTCAGAGAATTCATACTATTGAAATTTAATTTGACTATTTTCCCAAGAAGAGTTCATAAAGCATAAGAGCTCTATTTCTTTCATAAGTTTGCCCTCCTTTAAAACAAGTAATAAAAAAATTAAACTTGAATATTTGAATTTTCAAGTTTATATAATTGCAGAGTGTTTAAAAAATAAATAAAATATTTCTTGAATAAAATAGTTTCGCTTGTAATCCTAACCCCATTTTTTAAATGTTAGGTAAAGTACAATGTTGCAAATGTGAGATTTTACATTTGTTGAGAAAGCAAACAAAATTTCAAACTGATTGTAAGAAAAATGTTTATGCAAATATTGTATTTATAAAATCTTTGATCTAAATATAAAAAAGTAAACAACACTTCACACTTTTTAAGTGAAAAAATTTCTTAAAAATATCTAATGTATATTTTTAAATAACAACACAAATAATTGTTCACTTTATTCTTTTGAGTAAAATATTTTTTTGGAAAACATTTACAATGAGGTTTTATATTTAAATAAACAAGGATATTTTAAACTAATATGGAGTTGATCTAAAACTAACTATTGATTAGGGAAACATCAAATTCACGAGATTTTTCCCCTGTATGAGAAAGCAAATGACGTCTCAAATTGCTCTTATGATTGAAACCTTTCTGGCAAATGTTGCATACGTGAGGTTTTTGCCCTGTATGAATAATTAAATGACTTGTCATTTGACTCTTTCGGAGAAAACGTTTTTGACAAATATGACAAGGATAAGGTTTTTCATTTGAATGAATAAGCATATGACTATTCAAATGACTTCTTCGGACGAAACTTTTTTGGCAAATATGACAAAAATGAGGTTTTTCATTTGTATGACAAAGCATATGGCATTTCAATTTGGTTCCATCTGTAAAACTTTTCTGACAAATATCGCATATATGTGGTGTTTCATTTGTATGAGTAAGCAAATGACGTCTTAGGTAATCCTTTTGCTTGAAGCACTTCTTGCAAATATCACAGGTATGAGGTTTTTGATTTGTATGAGAATTCATATGAACTTTCAAACTGGTTGCTTGCGAAAAACGTTTCTGACAAATATCACATTCATGGGGTTTTTCACCTGTATGAGAAAGTAAATGACGTGTCAGATGACCCCTTTGCGTAAAACACCTCTGGCATATATCACATATATGACGTTTATTATTTGTATGAGTTAGTAAATGTTGTTTCATATTGGATGGGCTTGAGAAACGTTTTTGACAAATATTGCATTCATAAGGTTTTTCACCTGTATGAGTATGTAAATGATCCTTTAGATGGCCTTTGGTAGAGAAGCATTTCTGACAAATATCACATGTATAACGTTTTTCTTTTGTATGAGCAATGAAATGAGTTTTCAGTTGACTTTTCCAAATAAAACTTTTTTGGCAAATATTACAAACATGAGGTTTATGGTTTGTATGAGTACGCAAATGCTGTTTTAGATTAGATAGGTCTGAAAAGCGTTTTTGACAAGTATCACATTCATGAGGTCTTTCGCCAGTATGTTTAAACACATGACGTATTAGAGTGCTTTTTTGACCGAAACTTTTGTGACAGATATCACAAACATAAGGTTTTTCTTTTGTATGAACACGAGTGTGATCATTAAAATGACTCTTTGAAGAAAAGCTCTTCTGACAAACATCACATACATGAGGTTCAACAGTTTTACTTAATTTTGAGGATTTCATAAGTTTTCTTTTAGGTTTCTTTTTCACACATAATTGAAGACTTTCATCTGGCGCTTCCATAATTTAGCACTATAACTGAGATTTTTTAGAAAAAAAAAAAAATTTCTCCTGGTTTTTTTGTATAAATCAAAATTTTTTTACGTACAAATTTTGATTTATACACAACAAGAAAACAAACACAAAATATATAAAAGAATAATTATTTTTCAAATTAAACAGCATAAATTGTTATGCTGGCTAGATTAGTAGATTGCAAAAGTGTTTTATTATTATTATTATTGTACATTTCCTTCGATTGTTTTTACTTGTGACAGCTGAAAAGACGTTCAACACAGCCAATCGCCTCGTAATTTGGAATCATAGTTAAATCACGCGGAGGGCACCTGAGTTGGCGCCACTTTCTTCGAACCATGCCCTATTAATGGTCAGGATAATCAGTTTCAATATATTAGTTTGAGGGAAAAGAAATCCATTAATTTTACGTGAACTTTTTGTAATTTCTTTCAGATTCGCTTTGTAAAAAGGTTTAAAACAGTTTTTATGTAGAATTTTAGGTCTTGTGCGAAGCTACAACTGCTGACATGCTGTCAAGTTTGATAATTTTTGATATTTTATAGACATTCTCGACGATGTTGTATCCATGCGAGGTGCATCTTTAGCATCCAAATACCCAAACGGAATCGACGAAACCAAAATTGTGCGTAACTGGTTGTTACAGTCTTATATAGGACGATAAACACCTTTCACAATTTTAGCCACCCGGCTATCTTTTTCGCCATTATAAAAGAAAAACTAAAATGTATCGAATTTTCTGTTTGTTGTCTTCTATATTTAAAACCTTGTACTCATAACTAAATTAATCAAACAAAAAACCGCAAGAGAATATTTTAGTGTCAAATGTCACCTTTCCAATGAGCATAAATTTGAAATTGTTTGATAGATACCTCACGAGATAGCGATCACTACAGACGTCTACTGAAAAAATAATGGATAACTTTTTCCCCAAACTAATATTTTCCATGCCCAAGAATATTCAAAAAATCATTCTCTTTTGATCCAAGAAAGAGATATTGGAGTGTTCTCCTTGTTTATATTAAATGAAGAGCACTCATTCTCAGGAATAATACTCTCTAGAACTTCATCCCGATCCTTGTCACTAATTCTGATCACTTCAGGAAAGTGCAGCATTCCTCTGTGTCAGGGAGTGTCTTTTAAGAGTTTTCTAAAAATGGACGAATGATACCTAACAGTTTCTACTCCCATACAAGAGATACCATCAAGACCTTATGAGGTCTTGATCTGTTGTTTCATATAGGGTCTTAACCTCTTATTTCACACACGTATGAGATAATGGGTTTGCAAGTGCTTAACGTCGATCATCTATTAATCCATTGGGGTAATAGGAGTATCCCAAATCCCCTCTCTAACTCCAGTTCCATCCATTCAAGGAAATTGAAGATTTCTGTAAAGTCACTGAATTCATGGAAATTGAGATCATAGTCGAAGAATATCGTGGCCTTAAATGTTCAAAGCAGTGTTATCACAGTGTTATCACATTGAAGCTTTAATCAAGCTTCAAATATAAGTACTTTGCCAATCAAATGTCTTCGAGGCATAGTAGTGCCTCAGGTCAATGATTATCCTACACCATTTAAAGCTTTTTTTTTTAATGTATCAACTGTGGCGGAAATTAAGCCTCCCATCTACCTATTGCACTTGTGGTGAAACACTTCTGCTCGGGAGTTGGCAGCAGCAGCTAGAAAAACTTTCTACCTGAACATTCGCAACATCAATCTCCTCCGAACAATAGCGCACGGTGAACAACAGAGCGCAGTCACATTTTCCCCGACGATGTGAACGAACAAGTTTAGAAACAGCTTCTGTCTCAGAGATTTTGCATTTGCGACGTTTTGGCATTTCTTTAATTTGTAATAAAATTCAGTTAAGTTTCAATATATGGTGTGCGCTGCTATTATTTAAAAACCAGTTAACCTGCACACTATATCTGGTGACCAAAATGTGAAAACGCATTATCTTCAAGCCTTACTTGGATTTGGAAGTAACTCCAGCGTCGCCTGGGATTTTTATAGCTTCGACGTGTGTGAATTCCTTTGGATTAACATCTACAGTTCCATGAGATCTTATAAGTAAATGTAAGCGCTGTGTGTGTGTGATTGGTAATCATCCATAACATCCAGAATGCAGGTAGGATGTTTCTTTAATTTTCTTAAACGTAGCGTTATGTGCTCTTTGGTTTTTCACTGGGGTTAGTTTCTTGGAAAAATTGTGTATATATTTTAACGCAAATTTTTTAAGTTAAATTATTATTTGTGCATATTTTCCCCCTTGAACTACATTCCATTAACTACTCCACAATTTTATCAATCCTTTCGCATCGTGCTCTGGTTTTATTATTTGATTTACTGTATTGCATTATATGAATATTCATTGCTTTTTTAAAATTTCATAACTAATATTTTTTGTGTTCATTCTATTTCTCATGTATATATCTTGGTATTCGAAAATATACGCACTACCCTATTATTGATTTGTATACCTTGTAATTATTTTTCTGCTAAATTTTGACCATGCCATTATCTGATGATATTTCCGTTACTCAAAATTCTCCCTCCGAAGGCACACCTTCGCAGGTTGAACACGTTTCAGTAAAAATATTACCTTTCTGGAAAACTAACCCTTCCCTGTGGTTTATTAGATTGGAATCGCAGTTTTTCCTGGCGAATATAATGTCCGATCTAACAAAATTCAATCATGTTGTCTCCTGCTTAGATCCCGATATATTAAATTCAGTACACGACATTTTAGAGAAACCACCTACTACCGAAAAATACGATGCCTTAAAAAATGTCTAATTTCTGTTCATTCCGAAAGTGAAGCATCTAGAATTCGAACCTTATTGCAGGGAGTAGAACTCGGTGACCAAAGACCCTCCCAATTACTAAATCGCAAGCGTTCGTCAGCTGGGGATACAATAGATGAAGCGCTTTTACGCTCGTTATGGCTCACGAGGCTGCCGTATAACACGCAGACTATTTTAGCCGCTTTCAGCGAGGATGATTTGAATAAAATAGCCGCAGTTGCTGACAAAATAAGTGATCTAGCTATCCCTTCGTATGTAAATTCTATCATCCTTAACTCTCATGATTGTGTCACGCCTCGCTTGCAACTCCAGGTAGCGCAGTTAACTCAACAAGTAAGCGAATTAAGCACCACCCTGGAACAGAGTTTCCGTAGCTGTGGCGTAATTTCCGCTGATCTCGCGATACTTCACGCTCTCGCACTAACTTCAGTCAATACAAGGAACGTACGAATGAATTTTGTTTTTACCATGTCAATTTCGGTGATGAAGCACAAAAGTGCCAAGCTCCATGTTCTTTTCGTCAGTCGGGAAACTAAACGGGTGATCGCTCACTGGCCAATCTAGCGACCGCCAAACGAATCGTATTCTTCTGGCCGAACCATCTTCAAAATTAAATTTTCTAATTGACACAGGAGCCGACGTATCTGTTTTGCCTAAAAAATATGCTCTAAAAATTACACCCTCTGAAAATTAAATCTTATATGCAGCAAATGGCATAGAAATTTCAACTTTTGGCAACAAACGCCTTATCATTGATTTAAATCTCCGCTGAAAATTTTCGTGGTTATTCGTCATTGCTGACGTAAACCAACCAATTATAGGCGTTGATTTTTTAAAACATTTTGAGTTACTTATCGATGTCAAAAATAAGTAAAATACGATCCCCTCTAGGACGTCTCTCTCGTCAAATGGGATATCTTTCAACAATTTTTCCCTAGATTCCAACATATCCGTACTTATATCGGTGATTCCAAATTTGAAAAATTACTAGCTGAATATCCTGTACTTACAAAGCCTTCTTTAGTAACAAATGACCTTAAAACTTATGAAATTTTCCATCACATTGAAACTTAGGGACCCCCTGTATTTTCCAGACCTCGCCGTTTGGCTTAGAATTACTGATAGCAGAGCATTTAGAGTTCGAATACCTAATGTCTCAGGGAATTATTTGACCGTCCAAAAGCCCTTGGGGCACATGGTCCGCAAAGATTTGCGGACCATGTGCCCCAAGACCTTTAGATAAAGGTGATTGGCGCCCTTGTGGTGACTATCGTCGCTTTAACGCTGTGGCAACACTTGACAGGTATCCTGTACCCCATATTCAGGATTGTACATAGGTTTTTTTCGCCAAAAATATTTTTTCTACCCTCGACTTGGCAAGAGCGTATCACCAGATTCCCGTCAATCCCGAGGACATACCGAAAACTCTTGTAACCACTCCATTCTTTTTGTTCGAATACCTTAAAATGCCATTTGGACTTCGTAATATCGGACAAACTTTCCAAAGATTCGTACATCAAGTGCTTTATGGATTAGATTTTTGCGTCCCCTACTTCGTTGATCTCCTTATAGCATCGGCAACCGAAGAAGAACATGTTAAAGACCTTCGCATCATTTTTGATAAACTCCGCGAATACGGACTAAAATTGAACCCCTCTAAATGGGTTCTTGGAAAAACATCAGTCGCATTTCTTGGTTGCTTAATAACACCCTCAAGAGTAAGCCCTCTGCCCGAAAAGTTAGCAGTAATTTCTAACTTCCAAGCCTGAAACACTGTTTGACCATAAACGATTCTTAGCTATGTTAAATTTTTATCGTCGTTTCTTGCCTAAAGCCGCAGCTATTCAAGCCCCACTTCATTCACTTCTAAAAAATTTTAAAAAGAATGACAAACGACCTGTTCTTTGTACAGAGGAAATAACTGCCACGTTTGAAAAATGCAAAAGCGATTTAAGGAATTCAGTCACCCTTGGTTTCCGTTCCCCTGATCAGCAGCTATCATTAATGGTAAATGCTTCCGATATCGCCATATCGCCATAGGAGCAGCATTGCACTCCCAAAGTATTAATGGTTACAACTTTTATCTTTTTACTCCAGGAAACTAACGCCAACTGAAACCAAGTACATCACATATGATAGAGAATTATTGGCTATCTATTTTGCTGTAAAACATTTTCAGCATAACCTTGAGGGGCAAACCTCTTTTATACTTACTGATCATCATCTACTTACATTTTTGCTTAAAAAAATACAAATTATGCATCTCCTAGACAAATTCGGCATATGAATTTCATCGCTCAATTTAGTACTGACATTCAACACGTTTCTGGATCAAACAACCCAGTTGCCAACGCCTTATCTAGAATTTTAGAATCTAATAATAGTAATAACGCCATCGATTTCACACGTTTAGCTGAAATCCAGGAATATGATGCAGAACTCACTCGATTACTATCGATTTCAGGTAGTTCCTTAAAGCTACAGAAGATGGAACTGTCCCCTGGACTTAAATTATTTTGTGATGTAACCAACGATCGAATCCGTCCTTTTTGTCCGTATCCACTCCGAAAAACTCTGTTTGACTCCCTCCATGGACGTTCCTACCCAGGAGTACGAGCGACTAAAAGACTGATTCTCTCTCGTTTCGTCTGGCCTTCAATTTCAAAAGACTGTGTTGCATGGACTCGCGCATGCATTGATTGCCAGAAGTCAAAAGTTTCCAGACACAACCATAGCCCTTTGAAAGCCTTTGGTGTCCCCTTACAACGCTTTCAACATGTGCACCTGGGCATTGTCGGACCTTTACTCTTGTCGGAAGGATATTCTTACTTTAAACAATGATTAACAGATTCTCTCGTTGGTCGGAAGCAATTCCGCAGAAACCATTGCTCAAACTATTGTTACCCATTGGATCGCAAGATTTGGAATACCTACCACCATAAAAACTGTTTAAGATAGTCAGTTCCAGTCGAACTTATTCACAAATCTCAACAAAATCCTTGGCATTCACCGAATTCGCACAACTTCATACAACCCTGCCGGGAACGGATTGATTAAGAGGTTTCACCGATCATTAAAAAAGGGTTAATGTGCCACAATGACGTCCAGTGGACATCAAGTCTGCTCATTTCATTGCTAGGTCTTCCATCAGCCTACAAGGAAGACCTTGGTGGTACCTGTGCTGAGATGCTTTACGGTAGAACAATTCGGCTGCCTGCAGATTTCTTTCAGGAAACAAATGTCTCTACTTCCATGTCAGGCTTCCTTCTTACGAAAGTTGTGCGAGTCTATGAGAAATGTTGAGTCAGTGCCCACATCAGCTCATATCAACCCCAAGTATTTCGTGCACCCAGCTTTGGATTCGTGCACTCATGTGTTTGTGAGGCAGGATGCAGTAAAACCTCCGTTGACTCGTAAATATGATGGTCCTTATTAAGTGCTTAAAGGGCTTAATAAAACTTACACTCTCCTCATTAAAGGAAAAGAATCCATTATCAATGTCGACCGTCTAAAACCAGCATTTTTAATGTCTGAAACGCTTGAATCTTTAGTTCCTGTTCCCATTGCTACCCAAGCTTCCCCGAATTCTCCAAAAGCGATACCTGTTCCTTTGGATCAAGACTCTGCTGTAGACGAAGAATCCCCTGTGCAAACTACACGATCCGGCGGAAGAGTTCGTTTCAACCTACTATATGCCTAACTCCTCGTGCCTTAGGCACTTGGGGGGGGGGAGTAATGTGGTGAAACACTTCTGCTCGGAATTTGGCAGCAGCAGCTAGAAAAGCTTTCTACCAGAACATTGGCAACACCAATCTTCTCCGAACAATAGCGCACGATGAACAACAGAGCACATTCACGTTCCTCCCCCCCCCCCATTGTGTGAATGGACGAGTTCAGAAACCGCTTCTCTCTCAGAGATTTTGTATTTGCGACGTTTTTACATTTCTTTAATTTGTAATAAAATTCAGTTAAGTTTCAATATATGGTGTTCACTGCCCTTATTTAAAAACCAGTTAACCTGCACACTGTACTCTTAAAGAATCCCTCAAACAATACTAAAAGTAAACGCACATTATTTATTAACTCTCTCTATAGGATTAATAGCCAAAGGAACTCTCAGAAACGGTTTTCTGCTCTCGCACAAAGTGCTAGACCTCTCTCTTAAACAATGTCTGTTTTAGACAAAACTACAGAAACTTTACCAGTTAATCAAACAGTGAAGAAATTCAAAAGTACTTATTAGTCAAAGCCTTTAAAATTTTTTTAACCCTAGCTCAGACATTGAGCGAGCATATTTAATCTTTTATTAGAGATACATTTTTCTTGAAAATGTCATAAATAAACCCTTCTAAGATTCGTGTTGCCTGTTAATAGCTTTTAAGCTTTTGTTTTTATAATGTTGACAGTATTAAGACTAAAACCAAAAAGTTGGATCTTTATTTGATTTTTATAACTGCTGAGCATTTATTTTAATCTAAGAGAGCCATTTAATCGAAAGAATAACTACATAAAAAAATTATTAAATATGAATTTCATAAAAATGACTAGTAACTTAAGAGCATTCTAAATTTTAATCATGGATAGCAGTGCATTTGCAGTTATATCAAGCGAAGCATTGTTCATCATACATTGCTAACCAAAATCTTTATTAAAGCAATGAAGTTATCGTTTTTGAAATTACTATTTAAAATTATTTCCCCTGTAAACATTTATTTTAGAGTATCTTATCCTTTAACCTTGTCTGTCGGTGGTTTTCCCACTGGCAATATTCAAAAATTTGTTTTATTCTAAGCCAATTTTTTTTCATTTCTCTGGGCAATAGAAATAATAATCACGTTGCTATTAAATAAATTCCTGGAGTCAACACTCAATAATTCAAGTTAATGCTTTTCCTTTACTACAAAATTTACATTCGCTGGGCATAATCCTTAGTTATTAATGTACTTCTTTTCGAAACATCGTTTGCATTTGAAAAGGACTGCAGAAACCTAAAATAATCTTGCTACATTATTTGAAATTATTGTTGTGGATTATATATTAATATATTCTTTTGATTTTGTTTCAAACTTCTTAATAAAACATATTAAGACTGGATCTGTTATTATAGGAGAAATATTATTCCTTTTTCCATATTGGTCTTATGTTTCTTAAACATTTATCACAAATTCCTCCAAAAAATATCACGAACTTCTCCATTTCATAATATGATCATGGCTCAATAAGATCTCAATCTTGTTTATGTATAGCTTAACTGCTTTAAATTAACGAGGGTATTGATTTTATTCTGTTCTGAACTGCATAGCATTAATTAATTAAGCACATCTATATTGCTTTATGAAAATATGCTATATTTTTAAAAGGCTACAAGTTGATAAACCTTCTTTGATAAAAAAAAATGCCCTTATTTACTTATTTTTTAATAAGAATAGTTTTTGCCTACTATGTCATGCTTATCAGTAGAGAAAAGGCACTACTCTTGAAACCAAAAAGAA
>JAPDSC010073697.1:0-55696 GCA_026290005.1 Latrodectus geometricus | reverse complement strand
TAATGTTAATATAAATAATTAATATTTATATTAACTTTACACATACTCTTTGTAATATTTTACATTGCTACATATGTAATTGTTATAGAGAATTTTGAATTTATTCTTTTCATTTTCTTGATATTTATTATTTTTGTGTTACGATGTTACCCATTAAACAACTTAGGCAAAATAGTTTAATTAAAACTGCCCAGTTTTAATGAACAGGAATAAGATTCTTTTATTTTATATGAAAAGACTAATTTTAAGAGTCCTTTGCATACATTTTATGTTTCGTTGGTTGGATACTGCAAGTTCTATTGGTAATTAACTTTACTGTGCATAAGAATAAATGCCACTTTTGATTATAAAAAAAAAAATTGTTTTCCAAACTATAAGAAGGCTTTTGTCATATATTTTTCAATTTAACTACTAATATTTTTGTATGAAATTTTTATCTAATTACCAATTATAATTTTTAATTTATAAATTTCTTTTTATTTTATGTAAATTTCTCAATAAAACTAGTTTTATGCGAAGAAAATAACATAATTATAGATATAACTTTCCAGTTGATTCAATAACGGTTTTATTGCAAAGTATATATCAGTTATGTTCTTTATTTTCCTTAACTGAAACTTAATTTTGAAACAATCTAGAAATTATTTAAAGTATAGTTAAAATTGTAACTGTTAAAAACGAGTAAAAACTAGCCTATAATTTTTTTTATGAGAAATATTATTCTACAATAAAATAATATCTTATAATAGTAAATTTACTATCTGGATAGAGTAAAAAAAGTTTGACAAGTAATGTTTACAAAATGATGAGAAGTTTTAACAACGTTAAATAGTAAAATTGTACTTTAGTTTCTTAAAAAGATAAAACTAGATGTACCTAATTGACTTTTGAGTAATTTATTTATCAAACTACTTGCCATAAAAATTTATAAATATGATAATGATATTATGTTTACATTTGGAAATTCTTATTGCTAAGAAAGTTAAATTACACATGTCAACCAGCCCTGATCTGATATTGCCTAGAATTACATTTGTTGTTGCTGATTTACTATTAAATCTACTTTTCTGAATGAAAAAGAAATACTGTTATAACTATTTAAAATGTCTAAGGTTACTCTCAATTATAGAAGAATGTTCAATAAATTATAAAAATTATTTCTTGATTCTCAGTAACTTATTTACTTTCAGCATGATCTTAAAGAAAAGAATTATTTGATATAATTATTTTATTTAATTTTCATAACAAATTAAAAAAGTATTATATAAACTTGATTTAATTAGTATTGGCTTTTAAAAATTTTACAATATTTCATTTATAAATTTAATTAAATTGTTCAAGATAAATAAACTCAAATTTATGGGTGCAAAATAATGAATCAAATGCAGAATTAATTTCATTGGGAAAAACAAAGTTTTTAATTACCTTTATTCATATTCTGTATTAATGATGAATAATGTAAAATACAGGCATAATTTGGGTTCTTAATGACATTGTACAATTAATAACACAAGTTTATTTAGTGGTATCATGATTATGAGCTTTACAAATCTTAGTTATGATAATGGATGTAATTAATTGCTCTGAATAAAGTTTAGTTTGACCGTTAAGAATAGTGTGTCATTTTGATTACTAGCCTCTGCTTGTCATGAGGAATATAAAATGTTAACTGTAGATGAATTCAACAGAATATTAATATTGTGAAAATCTAAATTATATAAATAAATGAGAAATTATAAATAGATGCTTAATTACATATCATTTTAAACATATCGAAAGAGATTATATTGATTGATTTGTATTATTAGAGAGTTAGTATTTTTTAAGAATTAATTCAATAACAAATCAGATTAACTATATAGAAGAATTCCTTAATAAATATGGATTATTTGAAACACAGAGCCTGATTTAGTGGCACATGCTAACCTACATATAAGTTTTGTGAATAAGCATTTTAACTATCTATTTTGCTACTCATTTATTAAACTCTGTCAATATTGTTATCTCCATTTTTTTCCATTAGTTTTAGTTAAGTTTAAAATTCTTTTTCTAAATCTGGTGATAATTTCTAAATTTAATTTACTTGTGAATAAATATTTTTAAATTATCTCATATTATGCTATATATATATTTCATTGATTTTTTGCTTTTTTTCTAGTCATTTTCTATGTGTTGAGAAGAAAACAAGTTCATAGACAAAATGTACTTATAACTGGACTATCTGATGCAGGCAAAACGTTGTTGTTTTCCCAAGTAAGAATATTCTGAAAAATATTTTAGTATATATTATTTTACTATAATTTTGTAATTAATTTAGTGAATTAAAAAACTAGAAAATACTCATTAGTCTTCATTAATTCTTCACTTCCATCCTTCCTTAGTTGCTGCAAATAATTCTCTTGTTTTGATTCATAATTATATTCTTGCTATTTTTTTTTTAATTTTTGTTGATAATTGATGATAAATTTAAAAGACTTATTTGGAAAAAGAAAATTGTTTGTTGCTGTCATTTCTTATGTATCCTCACAAAATAATGCATACTTAACCAGTATCATTTCAAGTGATATTCTTACTTTTTGTAATAATATATCCGTTCAGTTATTAGAAAAATTGGAGTTTTAATATTCCAAAACAAATATATCTTTGAAGAAATGTCTTTGTACTTAAAAACTAACAAATCATGTGAGGATTGATATATTTATCATACATTGAAATAAATTATACATTTGCATTAATTTTTCCAGTTATAAAATACTCTATATGAAGAGACAAAATATAAACTGTGGCTACATTTTTTAAAAGAATAGATATTTTAAATGTCAAAAAATGATATTTTGAGTAATAATTATGTATAGTTAAATCTGTGTGATTCTTAGTTTTTATTTTACTGTCATAAAATCATTTTTCTTTTGTGTTAATTAACATTTAATTATGAAAGCAAAAGTTAATTAATGGTTACTTTTAAATTGTTTTGAACAATGATTTGTATTTTATTCTATTACTGTGAACAGAAGATTTAAAACTACCCTAAACATTTAAATTAAGTAAAATAATAGAAAAGGAAGAAGAATATTTTAAATGTTTTTTTTGCAAACTGGAATTAATGAAAAAAAGTTAGCTTTATGAGTAAAAATTTTTAACTTTCTTAAGTTTTAGTTTAATAATTGTGAATTTAATATAATTTAGTCTTTCGATCCCATATGATTCTTGGTTTCTTAAATAGAAAAAAGGCAAAGGATCCAAGATACAATTTATATTATTTTATAGATTTACAAGTGTGAGGATTTTCTTAAAGGAGTTATTAAGAAACAATTTATATAAAATGTAATGCATTGTTAATTACATAAAGAAATGCATTACAAATTGAAATTTCTTTTATATAAATACAGTTAAAAGGTATGCAGCTTGTGTGTAAGCCACATATATTTTTGAATTTTTAACATAAATTGATTGTGAGTTTTGCTCATAAAAATATTATCAATTTGTTAATTTTATAAAGGCACTATTTTTTCCTTTTCCTTCATTGCATAAATGGCTTTATATGAATATTTTTGGGCTATTCTATTGAATAATAATATTTTCCATGCATTATTTTCTTAAAATTATATTTACTAATGTTTTAAATTCCTGAAGGAAAGTTAATAACATTTTAAGCATTTCTATAAATTTAAAATTATTGAGTTTCATTTCAAATTACTATCAATTGATGACTTGAAGGTTATATAAATATTAGTTTAAAAGCAAAAGATATTTTTAATAGTCTTTACAATTAACAATGTATTAATTAATAAAAAACTTCTTACCTTGAGAAATTTTTAAATTGTCCCCCCCCCCTCCCATGATACATTCTTCCTGAAAATCAAATAATTTTATATTCAGCTTTTCATAATTTATTGAGTCTCAAGTATTCATTTTGTTATGAATATTTTAATTATATTATTTTTTTTTTTTAACTCAAACGAATTTAAAAATATACATCCGAAAATGTTAAATTTTAAGCAAAATTTTCAGCATTCAATAAAAATGGTAATTACATTCACGGTAATTATTTGTTTAATTCCATTTAGCAATGTCATTAAATTTACAAAATTTAACAATATCCATTATACAATATTATGCACTATCTATATGTTGAATACAAATTAATTTCTTAATCTTCTAGAGAAAAAGCTGTTAAAATATTTCTATGCAAGCGATTTTTGAAAATTTTCCCTCAAGCATTTGGGGTAATTAAATTTATTTACACTGCACATAATTATATTGTCTCTCAGGGTCTAATGTATCAATGATAAAAAGTATAAATAAAATAGTGATTATGAACTTTTAAATAATTTCTGTAAAGCATAATTGCCAAATTCTTCTGCAAGGAATTTTCATTAATAAATTAGTAATTGGCTACAATTAAAACATGTTGTATTATTATTAAAATTGTGTAAAGTTAATAAATATTTCTATCTAGTCAAGACTTACTCCATGGCAATGTAATTAAGTGATATCATTATGAATTGCATAATGATCATAATGATTGCAGGGTAAAGTTAAGAAAAATGATGCTTGCAAAGTTATCAACCATCTTATACTGTTTATATCATTAGAAAGATCTTGACAGAATCTTATGATTTTCTTAATTAAATTTAAAACTGACAATATCAGAACAGAAATGTCTCTACTATCTATGAAAGTAGATAAGATCTATAGCTATCTTCTAAAGAATAACTGGCTCTATCCCAGTGTACGGTACGCTATTTTTATATAATGAATATAATTATACAATATACAATTAATATAATTATATAATATAAAATTATATTATTTTATACAAATAATATAATTTTATACAATATTGTATACCAGTGATTCTCAACCTGTGGGGCGCGAGCACACTAATGGGGGGGTGCGTGCATATCCAAGAGAAAATGTTATTTAAAAAAATTGATTAAGTGACTGAAAGGAAAGAACACACACACACATACAAAACAAAATACATTTCGACATATTTAATGATTAACTTATTAAATTAAAACAACTTACTAAATTAAAAACAAATTTAATAATTATTAGTGACTTCCTTGGGCCTGTCTTTCAGAGCAAAGTTTCTAAAAGGAGGGTATAATATTAGAAATAGACACTCTCAGTTCTTTTTCTATATTTAGCTGAGATCTATATTTTGTCTTCAAAGAAGCCACCGCAGAAAATCCAGTTTCACAAAGGTAAGATGTTGAAAATGGTAGTAGAATGCGAAATGCCCTTGTTTTTAGTGCAGAAAACTCATCATCCACTCCTGCCCAAAATTCAGTTTGTCGTCAGCAAGAAAGTACTTTTTAAAATTCTTTACTAGAATTGCTAAATGATTTTCAATGGTTACAAAAACAACTTTTACATGTTGTTCTTCAGCCTTGTAAGTTTTAATATAATCATTCAAATTTCCAAACATTGTTAAGTTTTCTTGCTTTAAATTTCTGCTCCACAATTCCAATTTCCTACAAAAAGCATTAACTTTATCACTCGTATCCAATATATGTGTATTTGCTCCTTGCAGTTGAAGATTTAAGTTATTTAATTTCTCGAATATGTCAACCATGTAGCTCAATTTCAACACAAATAAACTATAGCGAAAATTCTCAGCTTCCGGTCTGTTTTCCTCTTCTAGGAAAACGGTGATTTCTTCTCTTAATTCATAAACACGTTGCAAAAATTTCCCTCGTGATAACCATCTTGCCTCGCAATAAAATAGTAACGCCGAATGTACTGCACCCATGTCTTTACAAAGTGCGGAAAAGATTCTTGATTTCAGGGGTCTCATTTTTATATAATTTACTATGGTTACAACCGTAGTTAACACAATATTCAAACCAGGACTCATTTCTTTGGAAGCCAAAGCTTCTCTGTGGATCATGCAACGTGTCCAGACGCACTGTGGCGATTTTTGTTTCACAAGTGCTTGAATACTTTGGAATCTTCCTGACATAGAACGAGCACCATCCGTGCATGTTCCGACGCAATTTTTCCATTCTATGTTTGCCTCGGTCATAAAATCATTTAAGATAGCAAATAAAGCGAGTGCTGTTGCTTTGAGTTCTATTGGTTTGCAGAGAAGTAATTCTTCTACTACTGACAAATCATCACAAAATCTAACATAGGCAATGAAATGAGCATCTTTATTACTATCTGTTGCCTCATCGAGTTGTATTGAAAACAATTTGTAACTCAACTTCGACAAAAGCTGACACTCTACATCTTCAGCTATATCAGCAATTTGACGGGCAACAGTATCATTTGAAAGAGGTATAGATTGCATTTGTTTTGCAAAATTATCTCCAAACATAATTTCTACAATATCAATCGCGGCTGGCAAAATAAGCTCTTCACCAATGGTGTGATGCTTTTTACATCTGGCTATTTTATATGAAACTTTGTAAGAGGCAATTAAAGCTTTTTCCTTCACAGACAAAGTTTTTTTAAACAATGATTTTTGCTTTTCATATGATTTTAATTTTAATTCCAAGAATTCTCTGGGTTTGTTTACGTACTCACTATGAAGCGTTTCCAAATGTCGTTTAAGTTTATTAGGTTTCATGCTGTCTGCCGCCAACATTTTTGAGCAAATGATACACAGAGGCCTTTCTTCTTCATTTACTTCTGTACTAGTGAACCCAAAATTTAAGTATTCTTGAGAATATTTTCTTGATTTTATTTTCGGAACCACGCTTATCTGTGTACTTGTTGATGCTTGTCTATCGTCTAATGCTCGCTTATGCCCGCTTAAAAATTTATCCATGATTCTGTATAAGTCTGCTGCCGGGAATATTTAATACGGTGAATTGCAATTACACGAAAATATATATAATATACACATTCAGAGTAGATTCTATAGCGATAAAAGGATCGACTCGAATGCGATTGTCTGGCATTGAAATTGGCGTCATAGAACTTTCTCCTTCTCCCTATGAGAAAACATTTGTTCACATCTGCGCACGCTCCTAGCTTAATTTTTTGCTGACCAGACAAATTCCAGACAAACCGAAACTTCTCGGGAAACCGTGAGAATGCCCGACATGGCGGGACGCCAGAGCAATAAAAAAGGATAGGATTCTCGTTTTTTCAATGCTGAGGATCGGTGTAGCAAAATGTCAATAAATTTCGGTATTCTTGGTAATTTGTAAAGTTTAAAATTAAGGTTGTAGTGTAGGTTTAGCGCCAAAATACTCAAAATACATTATTGTATATATTTTATTGTATGCGGTGGGGAGGGGGGGCGCGATGAAAATTATGATTGAAAATTGGGCCGTGAATACTAAAAGGTTGAGAAACACTGTTGTATACAATTAATTATAATTGTATATATGCGTACCATACAAGGAGCGTACCGTTCACTGGGAATTAACCGAATAACTTAAGTGACAAACTTACCAGCTCTCTCTCTCAGGCACACACACACACACATAGTTAAAGACTAATTCACGGACGTACACCTTACATCATAAAATGCTTGCAGGCAAGTAATTTTTTATTTTCAATGGTGAAATGATAATTACTATATATATTAGACTAATTATATATTAGACTAATAATAGTCTAATACAGGGCTTCTTAAACTGTGGGTCGCGACCCCCAGGGGGGTCGCAAAGATCTGATACTTTTCAATCATTATAAATAAAATTTTAAAATTGGTATACACACTACGTACAAATATAAATACAAATAAAAATCATACAAAATATTATTTATTACGATCTGCACTAACTCATTACATACTATTTTATTACGATCTGCACTAACTCAAATTGAGCCTAGATTTAATTATTTGTGTAAAAATAAACAATCATCCGTCACATAAATATTGTTTGATGTTAATAATATGTTTTTATTAAAAAAATTGTTACAAAAGTTTATTTTTTCTATTGAATATATAGATATAGTTTTATGTTTTCTTATAAAAACATTGTTACAAAAGTTTATTTTTTCTATTGAATAAATATATATATAGTTTTATGTCATTCTATTTATTGTGTTTTATTACGACCGATATCCCGTCAACGTTTCCAATTATATATATGTGAAATGAATGGGTACGTATTCTTTAATCCTTATTTTATTTACATCGTAAAATAGTGCGATATTACATCTACATCTACGATTAATATATATTTCATTATATGGAGGAGGGGGTCGTTTAAAATTTACTAAGCTTGAAGGGGGTCGCTATATAAAAAAGTTTAAGAAGCCCTGGTCTAATATATATAGTATATATATAATATATTAGTTATATATTAGACTTAGATAAATTATATATTAGACTAATTAACTTTCTTTCTATTGAAAACTTAAAAAATATGATAAATTTATTTAAGAGAAGCTGATGTCAAATCTGTCTATAGCTGTAAAATCTTTTCTCTCTTGATAAAGTACTAACCTTTTTTAAACCCTGCACAATTACTAGATTGTTTAAAAAACCTCAAAACAAATTTCCTATTTAGTTCACTATAAGTTTACTCTAAAGTTACTTCCTTAAGTTTGTCAGCTACTTCAAAGGTATCAAACTGTATCAAAACTTAATTGCAGTCAAAGTGAAGATTTCCAGTCTAGTGGAATAAAACCTGATTATCAGATAAATAGAATAAAACTATATACCATAATGTAAAACAAATGCTGTGCTACATGGTAATTACCATGCTAAATGTTGATATACTAAATTTGCATTTAATTTTATTGTAGTTATACTAATTATTACCCCTATACTAAATTTGCATTTAATTTTATTGTAGTTATAGGTTGTAATAAAAATTAGATTTCCTATTTTACCTATTACTGAAGCACATACATCATTGGCAAAATTTATAAATACAATTGATCAATTGGATTGAAAGTCATGCATGAAATTCATTTAAAAGGATGTTTTTTTTTTTTTTTTTTTTTTTTTTTTTTTTTTTTTTTTTTTTTTTTAAATTTAAGTTGATCTATGCTCAGTTAATAATGTTTATAAAGCATACATGTGTGTGTGTGTGTGTGTTAGTTACACCTTAAAATCTAATATCAAAGGGAGTTTTAAATTTTATGTATTGAAGATCATCATTCTTAACATCAATTTAACATTTTAATATTATTTATTTAATAATATATTATTTAATATTATGTTAACATTACAAACAAAATTTTAAAGGATATTCCATAATCTCAATTTTCTGTAATATCAAATGGAAATTCTTTTCTGAGTATTTTCAGAAATATGCCATTATAACTATAATCTCCTCTAAACTCTGTTTACTACAGAAACAATAGCTATAATCTAGAAATATTTGTAACTCACTAGTAATTATATATAGCACATGCAAGACTACATGAAGATTATTTGCAATTTTCTTGCAAAGGGAAAAAAAAAAAGGCTTACATGTCATGTGTAATTCCTCTTTCATTTATTATCATTCAAATATGAAAAAGTGACTATTAGCAAGAGTATCTGTTCACAAATATAAAGAAATTCTCATTGTTCTAAATTTAGATTGCTTTTTTTGGAATCTTTAATCTTCAAAAGAGTGCAATGTAGTCTGCTTTAACAATCATTGATACACAATATCAAAGCAATGTTTTTTTACTCATAATTCTACTTATTCATATTTAAGATATAAATTAATTGCATGGTTTTTTGAACTATGGAATCAGTTACCTTAATCATGTCACAGGGTTAAAAAACATTTTTTGGCAATTAGTATTTATGATAAAATCAGAATCTTTAACATTGATTGTGATACAGAACTTGGATTATGTAATTTATATTTTTGTGACAGAATATATCATTAATTCACAAGTTTAAGATCTGAATTTTCCTTAGGGAAAATAAGAATTATCCAGTTAATTGTATGTTGCTTAAATTGGTATAAATTTTAAAAAATTTATCTTAATATTTTAATCTTTTTTTTTTTGTAAAGTTTCTTATTAAGAATATTAATTCTCAACTTATTGTAAATTGCTTAAATCTTATTGTTTTCTAACTTTATTCTTATCAAAGTATGTGTAAGAAAACCACTAAAAATACTATACTATTAAACTTAGATTTTTAATTAATTAATTAATTTATTTTTATTTTTTATTATTATTATTATTATTTTACATTTTCTTTTTATCTTTTCAGTTGATTTCTTCAAAGAAAGTTATTTCTTATACATCAATGAAGGAAAACATTGCTATGTTTAGAATTGATAAAAAGGTTTGTATTCATAATGCATTTCAAATTTTCTTAAATGATTTATTTTTCCATAATTTAATTCACTAAATAATGAAATTTCTGTTCTTGCTTAACATAAGAAAAATGAAGCGATTAAATATTATAAACATTTCTTAATTATTCTGTCATATTTATAGTAAATGTTTCATTATCTAGAAATATGTAACAGTTGTAGACATACCTGGAAATGATAGATTAAGAGCTAAGTATTTGGAACAATTCTTGCCCACAGCAAGGTTAGTACTTTGTTATCTTAATCATTATGCCAATAAAATTCATTTTTTTCATGAATACATTTACTAAATATTTAGAATTCCCTTTATGCATTGTGCTATTTCTACTTCAAGTTTTATATACTTTTATAATTTTTTTAGAGGAATAATCTTCGTTATTGATAGTTTGAATTTCCAGAAAGATATCCGTGATGTTGCTGGGTAAGCTTTTTTAAATTTATATTATAAATAAGCATATATATGCATTTAGAAAACATTTAAATAACATTTAAAAAATGTACCAGCAATATAACTTGAAACATTTTATTGAATTTCTTTCTTTAAACTTATTAAGTCAGTTTCTTTCTTCTTCAAGTTTCTTTAGTCTTATCAGAAAGAATGTCTTATTAAAAGTGATAGATATGATACTTGTACTCAATTGCATAAAGAATCTAACTGCTTTTTTTATATATTCTACAGTATTATCTTAAATAATGATTTTTCCCTACTAAATATGTGAAAAATATTTTTTAGATTTTTGTTTATTCTTCTACAAGAACCATTAGTTCATCGCTACAAGATTCCATTTCTAATAGCTTGTAATAAGCAAGGTAAAGTATTTTTCTTGTTTATCATAATAAATATACCTATACTTTGTTTATTACATCTGTTATTTGATTAATTTGATTATTTTTAAATAGACCATGCAGTTTCAAAAAGTGCCAAAGTCATACAATCTCAGTTGGAGAAAGAAATGTAAGTAATTGTTATATTATTTTCTTTCATTGAAATATTTTGCTAGTTTTATTGAAATTGCTATTAAAAATCATATCAAATAACACAAGACACGCTGAACTTCTATAGTTATGATTGAACTTTCATTTTAATTTTAAAACTTTTAAATTTTATACATTACAAACTGTTTCTTAACAGAAATTAAATCTGATGATATTAATGCAATAAGATCTCAATAAGTTATCAATATTATTATTAATATGAATACAATCTTAGCATTAGTTTTTCATATGTATGATTAATACTTAAAATGTTAATGAATAAGGGAAAATAAAGGAAATTTTTCATTAACCTTTCATCCGAGCAATATAACTATCCTACCATGAAAGCGAATATCTCAGAAGAGGGCTGTTGAGGAAGATTTAATTGCTACCCCTTTGTGTTTGAAAATCATAAAAACTAAGGAATCGTCAGCATGGAGAATTTTGGTGAAACAAATTTATTTGGCTTTTTAAAAGAAAAGCATATTCAGCCAGCCTCACTTCAGTAAATTTTATTTTATTTATTTTTATTTTTTTATTATTATTTTTTATTTTATTTTATTTTTTGCACTTACATTTCTCTACATCATTTGGTTTTAATTGATATAATGCTAAAACAAATGACAAGATCATAGTTTCTAAATACGGTCAATTCAAATACTATTGAACAAATAAATGATTTAGTTGATGAACATGATTTTTTTTTCCAGAAGATATTTTAAATTTTATTGTGGATGAAGCAAATAGGTATGCTTCACATATATAGGAATATGTTCATATACTTAGAAGAAATATCATATTATTACAACATGCATTCTTATGCATGCACAAAATATTTTTAATTTTAGTTGTTATAAAAAGAAATTTAACTATAGTCTATTGTTTATGTTATCAAATTACAGAATTTAATATTAATAAGAGATTGAGATTCTCAGTGACACATGAGTTGAGGCATTTCGCAATTTTTAACTATGAATAAATTGGTTGGCTGGCACTTGTGTTGATCAGCTCTTTCTGAATTTCATAATACCCTGGAAAAAGAACATTAGTGTCCTTACATTTTTAACAATTATACTACCTAACAACATGATTATCTTTGATCCATCCTGCCCAAAATTGCTAGTTTTGTGATTGATATTTAATTAATTTAGGTACCAAAATATTAATGAAGTTTTAAATGATTCTTAAAATTATTTATGCACGACATTGTGACATTTAAGGCCTATTGTTTATGGATATATTCTAGGAATGACCTTGTACTTTTTTTGATCTCACAAGAACATGTGAGTAGAAAATAAGAGAGATAAACTTAAAATTTAAATATTTTCTACCATAAAATGAGATGCATTGCATATTTAAGAAGATTATTGTATAGTTGTCAGTATTTACTTTTCTGTCTGTTTTATTGTCGGTAGTTACTTTAATTATCAATATTTGCTTTATTTATTACACAGTTTTAATTTCTGCACAAAATTAAAATAAACGACAGATTTTGGATTATTTTAAGATAATTTTATAAACATCTTTTGTACAAAGTTTGAAACACTAAAGATAAGAATTTATATTTAGTATTACTCTAATGTCTTCTTCTTTCTAGATAAGAATTTTATGAAAATATTTTCAGATATGCAGTTTTTAAGAATAATTTTGAACATATTCAATTTGCTTAATGTTTATCATTTTTCTTATAGCCAATTACGTTTTGTTATTTAAAAAAAAATAATCTTATCTTAAAAATTGTATTTTGATGGATAAGAATAAAATAAGTAAATGAAATTTATTATGTAGTTGTTTTAAGCAGTAATTTCAGAAAATTTTTGATGATAAATAAATATAGTCAAAATCATAGTTTTCAAAACAGTCTACATTTATTTCATATACACAAGTTTATATCTTAATATTTTTTGTAACAATTTTTAATCAAAAAAAAAAAAATGTTAAAACAAAAAATGGAAAAAAGTTTATTGCTTGTGGATAAATATCCACTTGCATTTTTATCAAAAATATGGCAGACCCAGTGCAGATATCATCCTCAAAAGATAAAGATTCATTTTGGTGAAATCCTTAACACTTAAGTAGAGTGAAAATGACCCCTTTTTTGTTTGGGGGGTGAGGTAGAAAATGTCTTCCTTTTTTCCACGCTGCTGTAGGAGTGTGGAAATGGTGGCGCCAGACTTTTAAAAGGTTAAATTTTTAAAAGTCAATGTTTAGACACAATATTTCCATTACTCATTTAAAATGTTAATGTGTTTTATGTATCGTTATATCCTTGAATTATTTTAATTTACCTTAATTAATTTTAATTTAGTGTAATTATGTAATTAATATGTAGCATTAATGGTACTTATTATATTTGAAAGAGTATTGCCATCAACTGTATGATTTTAAAAGGAATGAACTGAACTGATGATAAATGTTCATGAACATTTTAAATACTTCTTTAGTATTCACTACAGTAAAACATATTTCTTTAAAATGTTATTGATGTTTTATGATCCTAAAATATATATTTTAGCATAACTCAATTAACATAAATACTCATACTGAGTATTAATTCAGTACCAACTGTTTTATGTTAAGTTAACTTATTTATTTTTATTGGTATCAAATATAAAATATTTATTTTGATTTAAATGTTTATTAACTGAAAAATTTACTATGATGAAAATTTCTTAAATTATAATTAGCTTTTAAAATTTTTAGTATACATCAGGAAGTACAAAAGCAAGAAGTATTGTGTATTTTGAAATTTGACTAATAATACATAAAATTTAAGACTTTAAAATCACTTTGTTTTCTAGATAAAAATCAATGTGATTGTGTTAAAAATTAAAACAAGTGAATAATTCGGTCATGCAGTAATTTATTACAAATTGAATAAAATCTTATTTTTTTATATTATTTATTGAGAGTTAGCTATCCAAATATTTAATTGAATCATTCGCATCTTTTGTCAGATTCATTTATTCCAATCTGTAAGTGTTTCATTTGATTAATAGAAACATTTTCTAATCTAAGCAGTTTATTAATTATAATAAAAATAAAAAAGCTATTAAATCTAATAACTATTTACAAGCAAACCTTAAAATGATTTGTATTTAAAATTTAGCAATTATACTTCTTAACAAGTTTTCTCATTTTTTATCCTGTAAAATATATATACTCATTAAGCAAAGTAGTGTAAATAATCTTTTTATAAATACAGAAATTATATTAAACACCATTGCTTTTTGTGCATAGTGTAAATAATAAACCAACTGAATTTATAACGGTCAGGATCACAGAAAAAGATAAAATCATGTTTTCTGTAAATGATTTTAAACAAAAATGATTATATTTCTTTAAAGTTATACTCTTAAAGTATCCAACTCTTCAAAGTTTGTACATAATGTTTTACTAATTGCATTAAGTAATGCTGATTAGTCCATAAAAAGAGTCATTTTAAAAAAGTAGCAGAATTTGTTATTAAAAATTAGTGTTTTATTTAGTTCATATAAGAAATTTTATTAAAGTTTACAGGATAAATTTTTGTTTTATTTTAGCTTATGCAGTACTATTATTTTTACCATTGATAATGATATTAATAGTATTTATTTAGTACTATCAATATCATTATCAATTGTAAAATCCTTAAGCAACTATATTTAATTTATAGTGTAGTGATGATGCGACTACAATTTCAGAACATTGCAAGTATCATCTAACATCTAAATGCCTTACTAACCCAAACATGTTTTTTAATTTAATGTGTGCTTACAATTTTTCTCAGTGCTCTTGTATAAATTCAAGCAGTTAAATATATCTTCAATTTATTAAAGTTGTTTGAATGTTTAAAAACTGGATGTATTACATAATGCAAATAGGTAATGTTTCTAATAATGAATGAACAATATTTATTTTAGGAATACATTGCGAGTCACTCAAACTGGTAGATTAGCTTCCACATCTGCTTCAGAAGAATTCATTTTCCTTGGAAGCAAAACAAAAGATTTTCAATTTTCTGATATTAAAAATTTGAAATTTGATTTTATTAATTGTAGTGCTCTTGAATCTAACGAAAATGATGTTGGAGAGTTACTAAAGCCATGGCTATCAAAAATAGCTTAATTTTGAAATAAAATTTAAAATTTTTTATTTATATTGTGGTCTCATTTTGTGTCCTTTATATATTTTGTTACTTTGTACTAAAAAGTTGAAAATTGTAACATAAATGTAGTTATTGTTTATTTATAGATTTAAAAGTTAATGTCATATTTAAAATGTTTAATAAGGATATCAGTGGTTTTATCAAGCCTTATTTCTAAAAACAATTATTTCTTTGTTACATATTTGTATTTTTTTCCACAAGATGCCTAATATAATTCCATTCATAAGTGAATATATTTATTTAAAATAACTTATACATTAACCGTTTTTTAAATGAATTAAATTTTTGTGATAGATGCTTTGTTAATTAAAAGGAAATTCTTATTCTCTAATGCAAAGTATAAAATCTAAAATTACTAACAATTGATGCTAATGTTTAAGAAAATGTTTATATCAGTATTTTAAAATCCTTTAATTTTATGAAATTGTGCTTTAATAATTATATGAGTTATGAAAAATCTTTATTTCTCTAGGAATATTGCTTTCAATCTAGGTTTTCTTAAATTTTGTAGTGAAAATATTCTGAAGTTTACAACGAGAGTTTCTGAAGTTTACAACTATTCATAAAGGTTATATATCATATTAATTGTTAACCTTTATGATAGATGAAAAAAATACCTTATACCAGGGGTGGCCAAGACATCGACCGCGGTCGACTGGTAGAACGCGAAGACATTTTAGGTAGTCCACGCGACCATCCTGATAATAACCTCGGATATTAACAATTTAATTTGTGACTTATGACAGAATCAATGAATTATTTAAAATAAAAATTTACCACAGTCTACGCTTTTAAAACCAAAACAAACTGTGCAAAGATTTAGGATTTAAAGATTTATGATTAAAGGTTTACGAATTATATATATATATATATATAAAACCTAAAACAAACATGATGAGCGCGATTAAAACATTCAAAGAGACTATAGAAAGGTGTTCATCTCAATTAAGAAAACATGAATTGAGAAACTTCAGAAACATGGAGAAAGAATGCATCCATAATTTAAACTGAGGTGCCGAAGATTTCGCTTAACACTTGTTTTGTTTGTAGAATTTGAAAGAAGATTCGCTGACTTAATTAGGTTGAAAGAAAGAAATTTTATAATATTTCCATTTAATGAAAGTGTCAAAATTGATGGACATTGTCTTTTTGATATATGAATACTTTGATTATTTTCGTCAGTAAATTTTTATTTTGTGAATATTAATATTAAGTTTTTTTTAGAAAAATTACATAATTTACCATTTTTTCTTGTTACCGAAAATAATAATGTACGTTAATTTATCTCTGTCATTGGTAGACCACTTTCAATTTTTTAAATGTGGAGTAGACCCCGGATCCCAAAAGTTTGGCCACCCCTGCCTTATACAAATATACTGCTTTGCAAATCATTAATTGAAAATAGAAATTATTAAAGTCTGCTTAGTTATAGTTCATTAAATTAATTTTTTTTAAATAAGTATATAATATTATATTCTATTTACTGTGTAATATAAAGGAAATTAAGTTTTAAAAATTTAAGAAAATGTTTAAATTTTCCAAAAAAAAGTGCTTGTTTTTTAAATAACTAAATCATGAATTTCTTATCTGTAGCTTTAATGAGTAGTTTATAGAAAAATTTACATTATAAGTAATAAAAGTATGTAACTTTAAGTTATAAAAAATTGTAGATGTCAAATCAGTTTAAAATAAACTATTCATATTTAAAATTGGCACCTCTTTAAAATATTTCATTAATAGATATTGTAGCAATTTAATGATATTTGGTGATACAGTTTTGAAACACTTGTTCTTACCAGTTATATTAGCTTTTATATCTAGTTGCAGGAAATGCATTGCACAGTATGAGAAAACTATTAAAGAAATGATTGACACAAATATGCAAATTATCCTTAAAACTTCTGAATGGTGTTAACATAAATTAACAAATTGTTGATATTATCCAAAAATATTTCTGTGCATTAATGATTATCTAACTTTCAGTTATTTTATTGTTTCTATTGATGATTTGACACTGCTAATTATTTAGAAAATGTGCTTTTCCTAAAAAGTTAATGTATACATTAACCATATTCATAAATTTTTGCATTATTCGACTTCATTTCTGCTGCTTTATTAAACGATTTAATCTTAATATTATTTAATAGCAATATACATTATTATTAATATAATTTACAATCTAATATCTAAACATTATTATTTCAGTTTTTATTTTATAAAGTATATTAAAAACTAATTTAAGGAATATCAGTTTTGATGTTTTATTTAAATTGCATTGTATGCATTTTTATTTACTCATGTTTTTTCCTTGTATTGTCTAAATCAAACATAATAAAATACCAAAAGTTTATTAAATAAATGGTTTATTTTATATACATATTTAAGAATAAACATCTTTTATTTATATTGAGTGAACTCAAAATGCTTGCAAAATCAACTAGTCATTAGTTACTTAATCAAATCCATGTCTAATCAATTTGGTTATGGCTCCGGCAACATAATTTTATGATTAATTAAAAGATACATTCCAGACTAAACTAATAATCTCATGTTTCATAGGGACGATAATATTTGAAGACTGCTTAACCAACATGTCACAAAATAGTTAATGGTAAATGAGAAAAATAAAAGCATTTATAGTATTTTTGTTTCTTGTGAAAATATGAACATTTCTATATTTTAGCATTTTCATTTATCACAATCCAGTTTCAATAATATAATATTTATGTGATTCATATAATTCTCCCTTTTTTATATTTTATTTATATTTATAATAAATTTTGAATCGTAATTTAAAAATAATTTGCTAAGAACTTACATTATGCTTGCTACTATAATCTTTTACATGTTCTAATTATTTTTTATTAATAACAAAAGGTAAATTAAAGATTCTTGATTTAGTTAAGAGCCTTAAAACTTTTTTTAGGCGAAATCTTTCTTCGTGTCTTATTTGGTAGACAGGCATTAATATATTCTTTGCATCATTACATTTATTATAGGAGTGGTTTATTCTGAAGTTTTTGATATCTGTCCTGCGATTTTATCTAGAAGGCGACAAAAGGAGCATTTGACACTAGCAGAAGAAAAAAAATTAATAAGCTACATCAAATAAGAGAAAAAAAGTATCACATGACAAGAAAGACAGTATACAATCGACCATGGTTATAAAATCCATGTTTTCATGACACTTTATTATAACGTTGCTCTTAATATAATAATCAAAATGATAACTTTGATTTTACTGTTAATTTTTTCATGCTTTTTTTATTTAATGCATTTTTATGTTACTTATTACATAAGACAAAAAAAAAAAAAAAAAGTCTCATGTTAAAATTTTTTTTAGTTTGTCCAATAGCTTACAATTTTATATTTCACCCATTTTCTTCCTTTTTTTCCCCCTCTCCTAGTGCACAAATAAAGAGTGGCTGTAGAAAAAAAATGGGAGAATAAGGGTAGCGTTCATTCTGGAATTGAACCGAATGGTTTCCTTAAATTTATTACACAGTTACTACTTTGCAAACTGCTTTGAATGCCATTTAATTTGTTTCTCCTTCAGATATTAATGCTTGATTCCATTGTAATATTAAGAAAATGTATCTCCTAGACAGCTACACAGTATACACTAAAATTAACTCATTACAAAATTATAACTTTTTTTGGCTTATTACAAAATTTATCATTTTGCTTCCAAGTAATATCAGCGTGTTGTAATCAAAGAACCACGATGCTATTATCTGAAATTTAAAATGAAAGTATCGCATACAAATGCTATCGAGAATTTCAGAATATGGTGAATAAAAGAAAGATAGCTTAATTACGACCCCTGGTTTTGTACTATTAGAAACAAAGTTTTGTGAAACAAGAAATTGTTTCTGACATTCTGGGTTTTCATTTTTCGAGAAACCTAAGCATTAGATTATTCTAATATTTTTTTCATGGATAGTTCAACAGAATTCAACATTAGTTAAGTTAATATCGATTAGTTTGGAAATCAAAAGTGAAAATTGCTCCAAAACCAACGAAAATTGATACATTGTAAAAAATAAACTCTACGTTAATTCTGCGTAACTGACAATGAAAACCACGGTAATCCAAGCCGCACATTGACTGCCATCGGCGCTTTAAAAATAATGTTATTTTGTGAGCGTTAGGAAATCCGTTATACGGTGTCAGGCGAAGCGAAATTACCCACACACCGTACTGTAATCGTGGGATTGTGCTCTTCAGACTCAAATCCAGTCACTGTTCAACCACGGACGGTGGATGTTGTATTTCTTTTTGCATGCACTCTGTGTGCTCAGGAATTTTTCAAGTTTCCTCTCTTATGACATACAAGTATTTGTGGAAAGCAAATATGCTGTGAATGTTTAAAGGAATCTCATGACAACTTTCATCAGTTAGGCTACTTCTAATGCGTTGTTAAAACAATCGATTTATATTACTTATCGATATCGGCTTTTGATATTTGTAGCTTTATGATCTATTTTTTACTCATGAATGCTAATTAGAATGGTACCTCAGGTTTAAAGGGAATTGCGAATCATTACAAACATCCATACTTGAAGTGATAATTGAACCTATAAACCGCTGGATTAAAAGCCAAACCACTAACTGTTCAGCTGCTAACTCGGCGCCAGACAAATCGAAGTAAAAGATCCCAACTTACATCCGAACTGTTGTTAAACGAGAAATGGTTATTATATTTGTTTTCATTATTCACATCTTGAAAATTCATGGATTTCGTCTCATCGGCACATGAATAAGGATCATTATCTATGAAATACAGTCTCAGCCGATATTCAAATGTTATATAGAACAACCTTCAATTGTTAGGTTTAGGCGAGCAAGAGATTAATGAAAAATATTGAACCCAAGTAATTGAATAATGAAAATTTATTAGTATTCCAAATTAATCAATTGAAAAATTAAAATTTTTTCTCATTATTATAAATTTAAAGGAAGGTTAATTGGATTCATTTAGCAGAACAGAATTTTTTATATTATACAGATACATTTGTTTTATTGTATTACATTACGAATTTGTGCGTATTATTCCATATCAACCTTGTATATAACATTTTACTTACAGCGAATTTTCTGAAATTTCATTTTTAAATAGTTACATGCTTATTCTAATTAAAATCATTAATTATAGGAAACCTGATAAACGTGTCATTCTTTCAACTATGAACAGAAACTGTAGCTGTAAACAATAGAAAATCAACCTAATATAATGACTTAAATTTTCATCTTAACACTTCGCTTTAAACCTTGAGTTTAAATTTCAAAAAAGACAACACCATCCAGTAACAATATTTTTAAAGCTATTTTGAGGTTATGAAAATATTTCAATTTTCTTTTCTTTTTTTACATTAAATTAAGACTCAAAAGGTAATATTTTCATATTCCATGTTGTACTTAGCAAAATTGCTGATTGTGAGTTTTAAGAAGAGAATTATTTCTATCCATCTACTTTATGGATTTTATGAGTACTTTAACTGAATTTATAAGACACATTTTATAATTACAATGTCCTCTAATATGTATTAGAGAACATTTTTAGCTAAATTAGACATTCATCCTACTTAAGTGATTTAATAAAAATTTCCCCAACAAACTTCAAATTGTCATGAAAGTAAATTCTAATTAAAAAATGGACCAATTATATTTGAAAGACAAATAAAACGCATTTATTTAAAATTGATCTTGACCTTAAAAATATCCAACAGAATTACTTGTTTTTCCACAACTTGAATAATTAAAATCTATTCTCTTGAGGACTTCATTGTTGTTTTTAGGAACGCAACTCTTCTCTGCATATTATGTGACACACTTTAACCACGTGCGCTGACAAAGAATTCATCGATGTA
Organism: Latrodectus geometricus; assembly: GCA_026290005.1. Lineage (NCBI taxonomy): Eukaryota > Metazoa > Arthropoda > Arachnida > Araneae > Theridiidae > Latrodectus > Latrodectus geometricus. The sequence goes on along the minus strand of JAPDSC010073697.1, from coordinate 34,469 downwards.
TGTACCGGAACAGTCCAGAATAACTCGTTGTTATATATCATTATATATGCATATAATGACGACGTATATACCACGTCATTGACGATTCTGTGACAAAAGCATTACGACGCGTGCATGGCACGTCTTTCCAGCGCAAGTGGTTAAATAAAATAGTATTGGTTAAACTTCGCTCTACATTGCCTATAAAATTGATAGTCGTTCTTTAAGGATCGTGGCAGCAAAATGTCGAGATATCTATTGCAAATAAACTATTTCAATCACTGCAGAAAGAACTATCAGTATCTACTGGAATCGGATAAAAATTGTAGCTCATAAAAAATTTCAGTTAAATTTTTGTAGAAGCGATTGAAAATACATAAACTAGAATTTATTTCAGTTTCTATAAATGAAAAAGCAGTTCGTAAAGAAAAATCATAAAAACCGATTTATTTTAGCATTAGAGAACGGAATATTTATTTACTTTGTATTTTTAATTTTTAAATATTTTTTTGACAATTACTTATATTTTAAATACATTTCACTGTAATGACTTAATGTGAATGAGGTTTTTTTCTGAAAAACTAATGTGTGTGTGTGTGTAATTTGTAAGAATTTCATAGAAATGCTTAATCAGTTTATTTCTTTAAAATTTTCAAGAATGTTCCATTCATCAATTTCAAATTTCATGAAAATAATGTTAAAGTTAAAAAAAAAAATAATAATAATAAAGTTATCCTCATGTGATTCAAAATAAGTCTAGCAATAAGTGTCCAGAACTCAGGCCAATGAGCTGTATGCACAACTCAGTGTGGTTATACAAATACTTATGATTTCGTCCATCTTAAGTACATACATAATAAAAACTGAAAGACACACAGTGCCGCAAACTTTTGATTGATGCAGTTTCTCAAATTACGTATTTTTAAAACTAATTTTACGAATTTAATAAACTTAAATATTCAACTTTTATCGATTTTTAAACTTAGATTTCAAACGAATATTTTTAAAAAATGCAGGTTCAAATTTTTTAAAAACTTCCCACTTTTTCTGTGGTTAACTAATAACATTAGTTAAAAATATTTTTTTTATTTACTTTTTTAAATTTTTATGTTAACTAAAATCAATACAAAGCGCATAGCGCATGCACTTTGCTAATTACAATGAAGTCCATATTTCCAATTTCTGCTGCTATTTAGGAAAATATTATTCAGTTTGGTGGTCAACATAAAGACACTTTTACGTTATCCATTAGATAAATGGCGATTTATGTGAATGCATTTGAAGAGTTAAGTCTTCGCGTATCAAAAGCGAAATCAGTGCGAATGAAAAATGCTGGACTTAAATAAAGTATCCAATCACTCTGAGCAAATAAGTAAATCAAATTAAATTCGTTTAAAATTTTGAAGAGCTTGAAAAGTTTAAAATTATGTATAAGTTAATGATTTTGCTTTATTAATAGTATGCTACAAAAAAAATTATTGACTCGCTTTTAACTAAAAAAAAAAAAAAAAAAAAAAAAAAATCACGTTACTTGCATTCTGAATTTAAATTTAAGTCTTCTAAACTCTAATTTTGTTGCTCATAGATATTACATAAATCTTTTATTTATTTTATACATTTAGGTATAAAATTGATAACTAGATTTCTTTTCCTTTTTAACAATCTTATTTTTATTTTGAGGAAGTTGTTAAAGGATGTGTACTACATCACTATGAAAATATATAACTAACAGTTGAGAAATTAGAAAAGAAATAAAATCAAACAATTTTCTCTTCATGGAATTTGTAAAAATAAATAAATGCTAAAATTATTGAAATTTAAATTAAATTTCATAATTACACAAGGTGATAAACTGCACACATGAAAGGAAAATTAAGAACTAGTTTCAAGAATTTATTATTAGCATTTAAACAGTATTATAAAAATGTCTATACAAATAAAAAGTCAATATTTAGTAAACTTAAAGTCAAGTCAGTTATTCGCTTTACGATACATAAAATCCTGGATACCAAATAGCGAAGAACATTGTTACAAAGAAAATATTTACAAGAACAAGTGCTTTTTCATAAAAATTATTTCATTAGTAAACGCCAGGTACTGATTTTCAACGTAAAACACACAAATTCTTTGAAATTTATACTTATAACAAGATTATTAGTTTCATAAGAAAAGTTTATATAATTACAAAAGCTATATTCATTACACTGTACAATTAAAATGCAGAATAAAAAGTCAAGAATTTTATGTTCGATTTAATACAATTATAGAAGCTATGAAGGTCTAAACAAGCTTTCATATTATCTTGGATGAGAAAAAAGTCGAAGAGAAGAATCGTACAACAATCCAAAACACAAAATCCAAGTCGGAATCATTATGTAAAAGAAACTTAACGTGTTGTCATATTGTAATCGAATACATAAGAGTATCTGAAAAGCAAGTTTCAACCAAACACAAAATAAATACCATGCTTTTTTATTGATAGATACCTGCAAAATATCTTGCCCAAATCTGTAGTGCTTGGTAATTCCCAAAGTTATGGAAAACAAAAGACACAAGTCGAAAATCCACATCGGCGAGAATATAAGAAACCAGTCCCAATCTATAATTTCATCTAGTTTTAAAGTTAGCAATACCAAGAAGAGAGTAATCAAAGTTATCGAAGTAACAGCTCTGGTTAAAAACATTCTGCTATCAAAATTCTTCACTGGAACAAACTTAGTAAAAGACATATACCTTGATATGCACTAAGCTCATAAGCAAAAATATGTATATAAACAAGTACCCTCTTTTATGTCGTCTTCTGGGAAAAACGTCATCACTAAACAATAAATACGTCACACCATCTTATGCTTAATGAAGCTCTTGGTAACATGGTTAAGAAAAAGTGCTTAGAATAGAAAGGTTAAGGAAGTTAATCCGTCTAAAGGCCATCATTTTGTTTATATAACTTATTTTGTTTATATACTTAATTATTAATATTATTTTCATCTGTTGAGATAGATATTTTAAATTCGCAAAAAAATATGCTACCTCAACTGTTGGTCTCTCATCCGATTGATTTTGTCTTTATGTAAATATATAGCACTCTGTGTCATAAATACTATAGCACTCTAGTATTTAATAGAGTGTTATAGTTTCTATTTTTAATGGATGTCATTAAATTCTGGTTAATCCTAGAGATTAGTTAAATGCATTTTAATCATCCGAAAATGGCAAAACTAAAAACTTGTTGATTGCACTGCACGTAGGAATCATGTCACGAATTTCTAATTAATCATAAAGTTTAATGAAATAATTTTTTTAAACAATTATAACGAGTTTTCCTACTTTATGATTTGTTAAAGAGTATTTAATACATCGTTAGCGTTAATAAAAGCTCATTAATATTAACTCTGATAGACAATTTCTCGTAACTTTGATTAGTTCTAATGATCGATTAAGTAAACTTCAACCATTCAAGTAAGAATTCTTAAAACTGGTTAAGGTATTCTTAATCAAGTTTTAAAATTTGTTATAGGCTGTTAAGGGGAGTTTTAATTGAACATTAATATTAATCAGATCTTAACAGGATTGAGACTTTCAATTTTAAATGTGCATTAACATCAATTTAAATTTTGCAATGAATAATTGTTGACTTGGATCGGATACTTTTATAAAATTTAAATGTTATTTACAAACAAGATCGGAAGATGATTCATAGACATGATTTGAAATGAAATCTCTGGAAATATAGTCACTAATGATTATAAAACAGATTTTTTTAAATTTCTTCTAAGCATTGAATTCAGACCTTATGGTTAGAAAAGAACACACTGCATGAGTATAGAATTTTTCCTATGGAATTCAGTGCAATAGAACAAATGATGACTTGCGAGTACTTTAATTAATCATTTCTTTTGTTAGAGTTTGATTTAATAGACTCTTTAGCTACCCTCGATCTTATTTTAATAATTCATTACATTGTAACTCTACTGAAATGTAAAACACTTGAAAAATCATAAGATGAGCTGCTATTAGGCTCACCATGACCTAATGGTAGTACACCACTCTTCGAAGCATAAGAACCTGGACATGACCCCAACCTTTGTTTGAACAAGAGACGGATTTTACACTTGTCATGCAGGTTTGCCTAATTGGCTGCTTCAGAATTTTCCTAGTTTCCTCGCTACCGACATGTGAATAGGGACCATTATCTATGAAAATAAAAAGCCTTATAACGGCAATTTAAAAAGCCTTACAAAGTGAATAGCCTAAGCGGTCAAAGGGCCGTTAGACTATTCACTACGAGATGTTTAATGTTGAACCTCCGATTTTGCACTATATTTAAGTGTTTGTTTTTGTTTTCTTTTCGTCTTAAGTGTACTTGGATCCGATCTAAGGTAAAATCGGATTTTTCTTAAATAATTTTGTCCGACTATTGATCACGTCCAAAAATGTCTTCAGGTGTTTTAAATTTTTTTTCTCAACCCATCTCTAACAATCCATTATGCTACTCAAGTGCAAAAAAGTAAACCGACCGTGCAATTCGACTTTTATCAAAGTCAGGAACTTGCTGGCACGCATTTCTCCTTCTTACACGAGGCATCACAACAGCTTTTCACCAGGCAACAACGTTCGAATGCAATTTGTCTATGAGGAACTGGCTGAACAATTTCCTCATTTAAGCACAATGTAGGTGTCGCTATTGACGCCTGCTTTGTTTGAATGCGCTGAAAAGCTAATAATTGGAATATCACAGCACGTTCTTCCTTTCGTATAAATTTCACGTCTGTAGCATGTCAGCTACTTGGTGTAGCAATTTTAATGGCCAGTAGTGTATATTGAAAAATTTTGCTCAATATTTAAAATGTTATATCGAATACAAACATGCACATGTTCCTATAAATTATGGAAAATAGAATTTACATTTATGTATTTTTATATTACATATGCTTGTCATCCTGGGGCTTAAGTGGCTACTAGATTCATCGGCAGGTGCGGATAGCCGAACGTCTTTTCATTTCTTTCTTTTCTTTTTTTGGAAAGTATAAGCCGCGAAATCCCTTCCGCAACTTGGTGTTATGCGACCTGAGCATATGGTGAATGACACTGCGTTTATAGTACTTTAAGGTAAACTATAGCATGATTGGCGAACTGCTAGATTATCTTGGACACATTTTAGTACAAAATGCTTTTAGCAGAGGTGCCTTAAATGTCGAATCCAATTAAGAAGAATTTGCGTCATAATATATTCGATATAAGATAAGGCATAGAATTACCCCAAAACAATTTACTGATCGTTTAGTATGCATGGGTAAGTAAACAGAATTTGTTTGATAGCACTTTTATTGTGAATAAATTAAAAATTGATAAATTAAAAAGAACAGCAAATTTTCATTAATTTAAGGTAATATTTGCAAAATTTAGTTTACTAAGCTAAAATCTTGTTAATATAAAGTTGCGCTCTTGAGTAATTAAAATGATAATAGAAATTCGTACTTAATTTTTATTTTATTTACATGAAGAATATGTTCTTAGAGATCATCAAAGTAGCAAATTACGAGATATACCATAATATATTAAATTTAACTGTAGAATACACACACAAAACATGAACGAACGTATTGCAGCACGCTCTGGAGTACACAAAAATACTAAAAGAAATAACTCGATTATAAGTATTATATTGGGTTATGTGGAAAAGGAGATATTTGGTTTGCAGTCACAAATTGTTATTAAAGCCTGGAAACTACTAATCTCTAGATTGGATTCTGATAAATAAATCCTCAAAACTAACATTTGAGTCTTTATTTCTCAATACATAAACTGACATTTTATTTTTTTACTCTGATCATAATACTAGGGAAATGTTGAACCCAATCGAACATTGATGTAGAAGTTCTGTTAGACAGATAAGCAATTCTCAACAGTCTGGCAGGAAAAATAAAGTAAATTAGTTAAGATAAATTCTGGGCAAATAAATAAAATTATCTATCAAGCACTTTTCTTCATCTTGTTGTTAGCAAATTAAACATATTTTCTTATTTTAATAAGTATCGTTCTTTTATTATATATGGATCCGATAATTACGATTACCGCACCATTATTTTACACTTTGCTTTTATGTGATGCACACAATCTCTCTCTATCAAGGACACAATCTCTTTCTTTCGTTATTCATTACATGATAATTAAGAAGGAATATGTTCTCCGAAATCGTATTACATATTCTATTTCTTCCAGAAATTTCTATAAAATTAGGAAAACTAATTAGTACGAAACCAATATCATTAGTGAGATTGAAGACAATCACAATTAAAAGGATTGCATTAACGCAATAATTTTTAGGGATTAGTGGTCAGTGTTCAGTGCGATGTACAGAATCAAGACTTCAGTTTCAATAATGCATTTATTACTACTATTATTACAGTACTACTACTATTATTACAGTGTCTACTACATCATAGAGCCCGTCGCGTACCAAGTGGCTGTAGTCGTTCGTACTCAATTTGTTCAACTGGTATATCACGTTTTCCCGCACTGGCCTTCTTCCGCGTTTGTACGGCGGACAGCAAACATGCACACCATCACTCAGACACGGTGGATGACTGACTACCAGCTATCCACAAGCCATCCACGAGCTTTCCATGAACCATCCACAAAATAACGTCACGTATGACCATACTGAGTTCGTCTAAACTTTCCACCAAACGAAGTATAGACGACATTAGTTGTGACGTCATTCAATACTTAGTGTTTCTAAACAATGGTTGTTTCCAAACATAAGTTACAAATCATTCAGGGACCCATTTGATAAAAATTATTTCAAACAAAATAGAAATCTCAACTGTATAAAAATTTATTTGAATTAATCTTCACTAATTTTGAAAAATAAATCTTTGATAAGATATTTCATAACATTTTTAAAAACTCTCTATATATTTTCCTTCCAATTAAATTTTAATTACTAAAAGTATTATTTAAAAACAGAATAATATTTTTGAGCAGATGCATTTGTAATATAATAAAAATTTATTTAAAAACTTGATAATTTTAATATACACCTTCTTTATTTCAGACAGCAAATTTCCTAATTTGGCTACTATTGTATTATACATGAGTAACTAATTTGCATTAATATTAATATGATAAATAAAATTGTTTGTATTATTATTTATATTACTATTTGAATTATTATATAAGTATTAGGTGGAACAGACTTCGAAAGGATATATAATCATTAATTGAATTAAGATTTTTAATTTAATGAAAAAATGTCACACATAAAAATGTTTAATAAGTAGCAAATTTTTGTTAAAGTATTTCTCAATCTATATAATTATAATAATTTATCTCAAATGAGATACTTTTTAGTTTATTTTATATAAGCTATATTTGCAACCAAACAATTAAGCTTTGGAAAAATGTTATCTATATTTTTCACTTGTAAGAGGAAATAACTATATATATACATACATATATATATATTAGAACTCTTAACATCAATTACATATAACGACATTTATATTATTCATTAATCATAATTAGGAATATTCACCAAATCGATTTATTTTTATGTGGAAGAAAGCTTGTGTGTACAATAAAATGTATTGAAAATGAAAAAACCATATTATTAAAATTCGAATTGCAAATAATCTTTCATTGGTCAATGTTTCGAATGATGTCATTAATCACATGAGTGTTTCATATGGTGTAGATATACTAGATACCAAGAATCCACAAAAACATCAGTTATCAACTGTGAGAATCGAAAGCATTTAGACACAACATCCAGTCACACCTTCCTCCCCTCCTCTTCGAGACCGAAAGAAAAGGATAAAAAAAAACAGAGGGTACATGTCTATGTAACGGGGAACTTCTGTTTTGGGGTCCTAACCATTAGGATCGTTATGATTTGGAGACGTCCGTCTCATAATAATCTAATTGATTAGGCTTCTTAAGCCATCTTTTTATACGAGATATATTATTGGAGACGTCAGTCTCATTATTTAAGCATAGCTAATTGTTTGGGCTACTTTAGCCACCTTCATTTGTAAACTTTGTGTGTACGAGACGCAGTCTCAAAAAGTGTATCTATCGGCTTCTCAAGCCATGTGGTTGATTGCAAATATTTGTTTTGTGTTGTGATGCTCTAAAAAAATAAATTAAAATTAGCATCTGTAATTTTCTTCGCAATTATTTCTCCTGAACCTATGCACACGGATTTTGTTCTTTACTGGATTACCAATTCAAAATAGAACGTCTTGGAAACTTTACTGGCGCAGTCGACAGGATAGTATAGACCCTGACTGTCATTGTGGAATACCCTGCCTTTGTGATGAATTACACTGTTATTGCAATGAATGTGAATTACATGCTCACAAAAGTTGCAAGATATGCAATAAACCCTTTCATCATGAGCAATTTGCTCTGGCAGACAGTACAAGAAACTATTATTGTGTTTGCTTCACATTCAATCCTTCTATTGTAACCAAGAATTGCGAAAAGAAATTAAGACCATATCGTGTTCCAATAGCTCTACGTAAAGAAGTAGATCGCCAAATCCATGAATTGCTGGATTTAAATTTAATTGAACCAAGCGAAAGTGATTGGGCCCACCCTGTGGTCTGTGTTGCAAAAAAAGGATGGAAGTGTTAGATTTTGTATTGACTATCGAATTTTGAACAGCTTTACTGTTCCGGATGCATATCCAATGAAAATTGCTAAGGAATTGCTATTTGAGGTCGGTAGTGCTAATTTCATCTCAGTGCTTGATTTGACTAAAGGCTACTGGCAGATTCCTATGAAGGAAGAAGCAAAACCATACACTGCCTTCGTTACACATTCTGGGCATTACCAATGGAAGGTATTACCATTCGGTATGAAAAACGCAGGAAGCACTTTTCAGAAATCTATGGACAAGATCCTTAGACCTCATAAAGATTATTGCCGTTCTTATATTGACGATGTGGCTATATTTTCTAAAACTTGGGACGAACATTTAAATCACATTAATAAAGTTTTTCAGACACTGAGAGATGTTGGTCTCTCTGTGAATCTAGATAAATGTGATTTTGGAAAAACAAGTGTGAAATTTTTAGGGCATGTGATAGGATCCGGCAAGCATGCTCCAGATCCTCAAAAAGTAGAGGCCTTACAAAAACTAGCAAGACCTACCACGAAAAAGGAAGTTCGTAGCTTATTAGGCCTTGCCAGTTATTATAGAGATTATATACCAAACTTTTCAAAGATAGTGTTACCTCTAACCAACTTAACTAAAAGAAGCATTCCCAACTCTATCCCTTGGGATAAGACGTCTGAAGATTCATTTTTAAATCTTAAAAATGAACTAATAAAAATGCCAAGTCTTCACACTCCGGATATGAATCGGCCCTTTCAACTCTACACTGATGCTTCTGCAACAGCCATTGGTGCTTGCTTGGCCCAAAATGATGATCTGTGTAAAGAAATGCCCATTGCCTTTTTCAGTAAGAAACTTACTCCATGCCAAACAAAGTGGTCTACAATTGAGCGGGAAGCTTTTTGTGTTCTAGAGGCTTTAAAAAAGTTTGATACCTGGGTGTTCGGCGCCCAAGTGCAAATCATTTCTGACCACAATCCTCTTACTTACCTCACTAATTGTGCACCTCATGGAGCTAAGCTATACAGATGGGCTCTCGCTTTACAGAGGTACAATATGACTGTCACCTATCGTAAAGGATCGAGGCATACAAACGCAGATGCATTATCCAGACTAGCTATGGAATAATATGACATTTTTTTTTAGATAGGGCATTTTATTAGATTATTTTTGTGTATGCATGTGTTGAATTATAAGAATTACTAAGTATAATCATTACTTTTATTTAAGTATGTGTTGGTGTATTTGAATATCATAATGTATGTAAATAACATGGTATTGCTTATATGTTGTTGAATTATAATTGTGTTCCTTTGGGGAGTTATGCAAATTGGAGCTCGTACCTATACTATGGCACCACCTGTATTTTTTTGGTGGTTTTTCTTTCTTTTTTTTTCCCTTCTTGTTCTTTCAGGTGCAGCAACATTGTCCCTTGGCGACGAATGTGCTTCCTTTGGGGGGACGTGTGAGAATCGAAAGCATTTAGACACAACATCCAGCCACACCTTCCTCCCCTCCTCTTCGAGACCGAAAGAAAAGGATAAAAAAAAAAACAGAGTGTACATGTCTATGTAAGGGAGAACTTCTGTTTTTGGGGTTCCTAAGCCATTAGGAATCGTTATGATTTGGAGACGTCAGTCTCATAATAATCTAATTGATTAGGCTTCTTAAGCCATCTTTTTATATACGGGATATATTTTTGGAGACGTCAGTCTCATTATTTAAGCATAGCTACTTGTTTGGGCTACTTTAGCCACCTTCATTTGTAAACTTTGTGTGTACGAGACGCCAGTCTCAAACAGTATATCTATCGGCTTCTCAAGCCATGTGGTTGATTGCAAATATTTGTTTTGTGTTGTGATGCTCTAAAAAAAAAAATAAATTAAAATTAGCATCTGTAATTTTCTTCTCAATTATTTCACCTGAACCTATGCACACGGATTTTGTTCTTTACTGGATTACCAATTCATAATAGAAGGTTTGGAAACTTTACTCTGTTTCATATGGTGTAGATATACTAGATACCAAGAATCCACAAAAACATCAGTTATCAACAAACAGACACCATCCACAAGACACCAGGTGGACAGGTTTGGTGCCTGCATAATATGAGTCATTACAAAAATATTCACCTAATCTGGTGATTTAAATTACAGAATAAGCCAAGAAATTTTATGTTTCTTAAGATTTTACACAAATTTTAGTTTATCAATTTGCCGTATATTTTATAAGTTTTGATATATAAATCAAGGCATCATTACCTATATTACATATTCAGTAATTAAATATTTTGAAAAATGAACTTTTCTAACACATCTAGTACTTTGCAAAGGTTGAAAAGGAATCTGAATGTCAGAACTATTAGCATTTTTGTTTGATATGATTAATTCGTAGGTTATCCATTTCATCTGAGAATTCATATGCCGATTTTAATCGATCGATGAAAACGGTGTTATGTTTGCCATTAATGTCCGAAACAAAATCTTTGTCTGTTCTATTAGTAACTAAATGTGGTCCAGTGTAAGGAGGTGCTAATGGAAGGTTAACTTTATCCGATCTTAAAAATATATGGGGGTGCAGGTTTTTAGTGAGGAATCTACATATGTTTTGGATTTATCGTGGATTGCGGCGGTAATTGGATTCAATTCTCTCATCATATTAATTAAGTTTGTTATATAAGTTGAGTTAATACATTGATTAATTAAATTACTTGAAACAAAGTAACATGGTAATCTAAGTGTGGTGCTATACACTAGTTGCTTTTATGTCGTTTTTAGAGCCGTGCGTAAACCTAAGAATACGATAGGTAAAATTTCTGTTCAATTCGTTTGACTGTGAGCTTTTAAGGAGGATTTAAGGTGTCGATGCATTCATTCTGTAATGCCATTAGCTTGAGGACGATAAGGTGATGTTCAAATTCTATTACAAGCTAACATATTTGTGAGTTCGTGAAATAGATGTGACTCGATTTCTTTCTTCGTCTGTAGGAGTAGTGATTGGTGAATCAAATCTTGAAATCCACTCGCGTACTAATGCAAGAGTGGTTGTTTCTGCAGTCATGTCTTCTGTACGATTGACTTCAGGCCATTTTGTAAATCTGTCAATGATGGTCAATCAAAATTGTTTTCCTTCAGAAGGAGGTAGAAGTCCAACAAAATCAATATGTATGTATGCAAAACTAGCATCCGATGTGGCATACAGCCAGTGAGAGATTTAATGTGCTGAGTTATCAGCTTCTCGGCATTTAACATAGCTGTGAACCATATCTTTAATATGTTTGCTCATGCAAGTCTAAACGAAGCGTTTCGTGATTATATCAATGGAAATTGCAATACCTGGGTGAGAAAGAAAGTGTAAAGTTTCAAATATTTTTCAGCTCATACCTTTTGGAAAGAATGAACGAGGGGTAGCTTGCTAAAGGTCGCAATGAAGGTTAATATTTTCGATAGGAAAGTAATGTGTTGCTCTAACATTAGGGAAGTATTATTCTCAATTAAAATTTGTAATTCCTCATCTTTTCGATGTTTACGCTATGGGGATGTGCTTGATCATAAATCAGTATCATCCCATGTTGCAGTTTTCTTGCACGTTTTACCTTTATTGGACGTCACAGTGGCTTCGACAATTCGTAGTACAATTCTCAGTTTATAGTTCAATTCCAGTAATTTTAACACCTAGATCCTTGAAATTAATAAACAGTGCCTTGTAACAACAAGCATGCATTTTCTGCCGACGGTTATCTCTAGAACTTCTTGGGAGACACTTCCACAATGGTGGTTTCCGACATGCATGTTTTCTATACACATTCGTCTCAAATGAGTCCTACCAATTTTTGTCATTTGGCAACACACCAAGAATAATTTTCCTTATTTTGTCCCCTCATCATACGTTGGTCCCATTTACATGGATTTGATGTCACCATTTAATGTTTCACTATTTTCCATATACATACGCTATATATATAAAAAACGTGGAATGGCTTAATAATCCATTCCTAAACATCGATGCTTATATACTACTAGCACCGGCAGCAAACTAATATATGTTGTAGCGACACTTTCAAACAGACTTTTTTAATCGCTCCATCTATAACACTGAAAAAACATGTTTTTTAAGCTAAAATGAAGATTTTGGGTTGAAACACAAAGCAGATTGTTCAGTGACACGATTATAGGAAAAAATCGCTAATAAAAATATACAATAAATTTCCATAGATCCCTTTTTTGATTATATTTTAAAGTTAAAAAGCATGCATTATTCAAGGTCAACATATTGCAAGTAGTGTAAAAAATATTTTTTTAGATTATTCATAAACAATTGTCAGTAACAAGCAAAAGCTCAATTGACAGATGGTCAAATCACATGACAGTAACTTTTAAGCAAATAAAAAGGTTACATTTAAAGAGTACTTAAAGTATAACATTATTCAATAATTTAGTGTTTCATTTTTATTTATGTTTGTAATTGGACATAAAATTATCTTAATTTCTCTTTTTCCTTAATTTATTTTAACATAGAAATCAATCATCTTTATTTACTGACAATATTTATGCCAGGATTAATGTATTGAATATTTTCTCTTACATATATTCTAGTATTTTATTTTTTAGTACAATATAATTGAAAAATAGGGGTTAATATTTAGTCATATTTTTTTATGACGAATAAATCAGGTCAAAGAATGTAGATTATTGTGAAGTACAATGTTATACAGATATTTAAGACATAGACATGAAAGATACCATCTCATGTTTGATGTTATAATTGAATTCAATAATAAAAAAAATATGTGTTATTAAAAATAATACACATTACTATTAAAATAATAAAAATCCTTCATTTATTATTGAAAAATACTTATTAAAATCATTAAGAAATTATAAATACAATATTATCTTATTATTGTTGTTATTATTAAAAATAACCAAATTTATTATTTTTTATAATAAATACTATTGTCCTAAATTACTTTACACAAAAAACAAAAAAGTGAGATATTTCAATAAAAATATTCCATACATAAAAATTTACAAATATCTTATGTTGTAAAGCAGGAAAATGATTTTCATATATCTTCAGAAGTCACCCATATAGTTAAAGAATATCATCCCTATAGCGTTTGCTTCCAGCGCAATACATAATGATTGCTTCCCATATATATGCGCATTGCACAAATCATTTGATTTATTTTATATATACAAGATGTTAGCACACCTTAAAATCTTTCCGTTTGAAAAATCATTGGGAATCGCTTTGTGAATTGAATCTCTATTCGGCATTGAAGAGGCCAGAGCGCTAATCTTGATCTGTCAAAGAATTCGTCACACTAAAATAGCGAATTCTGCTATACATAAAAGAACATTAAGAAATGGTTTCCAGGCGTAAAAGTCCAGCTCACTTAGCTGTTTATACAAATTTAGTCTCCATATCACTATTCGAGATGTTTTTTAAAAAAAAAAAAAAAAAAAAAAAAAAAAAAAAAAAAAAAAAAAAAAAACGAGATGTAAAATCAAACAAACAAACAAAATGGTTTCACAGATAACTGTTGAGCATCTGTTTCAAAACAGATGCTCAACAGTTATCTGTGAAACCATGTATTTAAAATCGTATAGAAGATCTTCTGAAAATATTGCTACTTTTGGACACCTTTTCCAGTCTACCTATTGATCAAAAAAGTTGTTGGCATATCTACTAGTAGTCACCACTAGTAGTCAACTAGCAATTTTTGGTTGTGATTACCCAGATGTGATTACGACAAACTGTTCTCCACCACAATTCATCATTTAAATGACACCGTGTAGTCATTTTAAATACAAATTGTGCGACTGGAGTTGTTTTCTTTAAGAAAACGAAATTTCACATACAAATTTGGAAGTTTCAGGAAACTATCACTTTTCTACTTATAATTGTCCTTTCGATTTTTAAATGAATTCAGACACACTAGATGCAAAAAACTAAAATCGTTTTCTATTACACATTCAATAGCAATTATATTTAATAACGATAGATTCCATTTATTAAAAAAAGTATGTTATTAAATATTTTAATTTCTATAAGAATATACTCAGCAATTATTTTGCAATAAATAAGTTGCTCCTTTCAAAATAGACATATATTTTTTTTTAAGAAATATGAGTTTAATCATATAAATTGTATTATTTTGTTATTTTAAAAAAAAAAAAGAATTATATTTGTTCAGTAAATATCCATTGCTTATTTACCAAAGCAATACTGTATTTTCATGTATATAATCCGCGGATTATGTGTTAAAAAATTTCCGAATTTCATTGTGCGTATTATACGCCGCCGCGGATAATCTGATTAAAAAACATTCTTTATCAGAAAAGCTTACAAGAAAGTTTTGGAAGAAATACTGTTTATATTTCATAAAGTAAATAGCACAGGTGATACCAAGATACACCTGAATTATATAATTCATGAATTTTTTATATAATTCATGAATGCA
Source organism: Latrodectus geometricus (assembly GCA_026290005.1). NCBI lineage: Eukaryota > Metazoa > Arthropoda > Arachnida > Araneae > Theridiidae > Latrodectus > Latrodectus geometricus. Next base: position 19,404 of record JAPDSC010073697.1, on the reverse strand, counting down.
TTGAATTTATAGCGACATTTCCATAAATTTCTCCAATGCTAAAACATTATTCAATTGGAGACATTTTTTACTTAAAAAAAATAATCTACATATGATATCAATGGAATAGAAAGGAGGAAAGTGAGACCAATTACAAAAATTTATTTTTGTAAAAAATTTGCTAGCAAAAAAATAATATGTAATTATTTGGGTGTAATTATACTGCTTTACTATTTAAGTTCATGCGGAAATGCACAAAAATTAAAGATATTATAAACAAATTTCTAATTAACCTATGATTAAAAATAATATAATTGAAACAGAAAAATAAAATATAATCAATTAAAAAAATTCTCTTGGTTAAGAAGATGTTTCCGCATAACCAAGGCTAGCTAGCAGTAAAAAGTAACATTTTCAATAAATGTTTGTTAGATATGCTGGAATAAGTTTTAAGAATTAAAATATTTGAACATATTTAAATAATGAACAGAATTTTTAACTAAAACATCATTTTCTAATATTTTAACTTTTTTTTTTTTAAAGTATACACACTTTTGACATTCATTGTAGAAAAAGCCAAATAATTCAAATGAAATAACATAAAAAATATTAAGATACTATACAATTTTTTTAATGAAATAAATACACAATTTATTGTGCATTTTAAATGAATTTATACAATCTTTGGACTAATCAAGAAAATTAAAACAAACTTGGCTCTAAAGTATTTAATTATTATCTAAATGACAGAAAGAACTCTTTTGATTTTTCATATGCTCCAAAGAATACTGCCCCTCCAATAGATATCCAAAGAACTCGAGGACACACACCAGAAAATAAGCTGAAAATAAATACATTTACTTTTAGTAATAATAATTTTATGAATATTACTTTCATTAAAAATACTTTAATTAATACGCTTAAACATTTAATATGAAAACTTTAATACAAATTTCAGTAAGTGATGTTGCACATTTACATTTCACAAATGACATGCTAACAAGAAAAGATATTTTTTTTGGAAATTTTCCTACTAAGTATCAAAAGATCAAATGATTAAAAATCACCCTGTATCACATTTGCAACACTAAATGTATCTGTAAGAACTTATTTATATACTTAACTTATATTGATGATAAAAAATGCAACAATTTCCACTCAATACTTTTTGATAGAATAATTTCAGTTTTAATCAAAATGTGTGTGTAAAATTTCAAGTACATTTGGCAATAAAACTAATGGCCATAAATATAGAAAAATTTGTAATATTTTGAAAATGATAATTTTATACTTAGTAATTTAAATATTTGGGTCGCAAAGAATAAGCAAATGTCAATAAATGTTATTTTGATTTACATTAAATTTAAAACTATATATTTAAAAAATATATAAAATATTGTAATTAAGTGGATTAACTGTTGTAATGTGCTGTAAAGTTATAAAAAGCAAGCAAAGAAGTAAAAAGGTTGAAAGTATTACCAACATTAATGATAAACTGTTGAATATCAGAAACAATAGGCAAGAACTTTAATTAAGGAAAATTCAAGCTTAATACATTATATATATTAAGGAAACTAAATAATAAAAAGCTTTTTTTCACATTAAGAATTAATTTAAACAGTAATGACTAAAGTATAGCCTATAGCTTACTTATTTCATAATATGAAATCAGTAAAATTAAACATGCTTTTATTTATAGAAAGCTAATTTTTTATTATTTTAACTCTTATTTTAAATTTGCTTATACTAATTTAGTTTCACACAATTCCTAAAATAAATCAATTCAAAGTTTAAATTTAACTCTTAAATTAACAAATGTAAATATTTCTTACCCCTGAATTCCTTTCTGATTCCAGATGTCTTTCATAACCAATAAAATATTGCCTTCAGCAGTCTGAGTTCCTTTCTAAAAAACAAATTAGAAAAAACAACTTATCATAATTACCTCTTGTGTGTGTGTGTGTCTAAAGATTCAAAATACAATCTTACTTTTGCTAACATAATTCTTGTTTTTGCAACATCCAATGGTGTTGTTAAGGCTGCTGCAATAGAGCCTAGTGTGTGTAAAAAAAAAAAAAAAATACTGTTTATTTAAATTTATATATTAATTTAACTGAGATTTTATCGTTTCATAGCAATAATATTAAAAATAATTATACAGATATGAAAACAGTATTAAAGCATCAATCATTTAATTAAAAATAGTAGCAGTTATTTGTATCACACTAAATGATTAACAATTTACTTTGACATGAAAGAAGAAAAGCATTTTACCATTAAACATCTGGATAGAACATTTTTCATTGACTTTAGCACTCTGGTAATTTTGAAACATTCGACTTAAAAATCAGATAGAAATACACTTAAATGTTTTACAAAACTGGAAAAGAAAAATTTACTAATATACAGACTGTGGGATAATGTAAAAATGTATAATTAGTAAGATAATAAATTTTTAAAAAATTCTATTATTTACAATTTTTTTTAAGCAACTTTCCTAAGCATTGGTATAAGAGTGTCTTAAACAAAATTCAAGATAATGTAGAATTCATTAAGATGTTCTGAAGATCATAGTATTTTCTTAAAGAAATGTGATGGTGATCACAAATGTTTTGTATATTTTTAAACATGTTCGGTTGCCATTTATCAATTAGAAGTCAACCTCAGAATCCCTACTAAGTCCAAATTGACACCATTATCTTCTTCTTTTATGATCTGGAAGATTTAACTTTCATGAGGAAAAATATATTTTAAAAGGATGAAATAATCTTCACTGGATACATTTCTAATCAGATTTTTACAATTCTAAATTGCAGGAAGTAATTTGAGAAAGTTTTCAATGGAATCAGAGTGAATTAATGATGAATCTGTAACTGAAATATTTTAAAGAAGCACATTCTCTTATATAAGATCTTTCTTTAATTGTAATTACAAAATAGTATGAAAATTAATATAAAAAAAATATTTTTATGCAAAATAAATGGGTTAAATAAATCAGTTTTATAATACAATGTTACTTTTCTTTAGCAGTTATTTTGCATTTTTATCAGAAAGATATTCTAAGCCATGTGTTTTATTCAAAATATCATTAAGAAATTTCTTTGAAAAACTATATGCTGCTTTGCTTCTTTATGATGAATCTACTTTATTATAATCACACATTTATCATAGTATTATTTATATATTTATCACAATATTTATAGTGATATATTGATGATCCATAAAAAATTGTAAGTATTTTATAAAATGATTTTCAATTCTACTATTCTCTTGTGATGGTAAATAAATATGAATTAATAATCAGAATCTTAGCCTAAACAATAGGAAAGATTTGTATTCTACATTTTTTAGCTGGTCTTGAATTTTTATAAATGAAAAAAAAGAAGCTTATAATTTTAAATATATCACTATAAATATTCACATAAAAATATTTGTTGGTGAATGAACACCTGTCTATGAATTAATTGGAAATTCCTCACAAATTAGACACATTTTTATAAATATGCATGTTCAATTCAAATATTATTTCTTATTTAATACTGCAATATTTTCTCATATAATACAGAAGAAAATAATTTCTTTATAAATATTTACACAACACATTGCATTGAAAAACAATCACTGATTAAAAATTAAAACTTTTTTTATAAAATTAATATAGTATTTTGAGATGTTCATAAGTTCCTAGGCAAAATGAAATTTGAAATTCAAATCTCAGTTTTTATCATTCTTTCTCTGATTAATTTATAGTAACTCTTATATAAGATTATTAATATTTCATTTATTTCTTTGATACTATAAAATTTCTCATTGATTTTTTTTATAAATAGCATATTTTTCATCTTATTATAAACTAAGGTTTAAAAAATCTTTTTATTAGAAAAACGTTTATTTGTTATTATCACATCAATTGCAGCTGTTTATAAAAAGTCTAATTATCATACTGTATCATTTAATATTTTCCAATTCCCTTTCCTTTATTTTTAAAACTTTCCAATTTACTCCTCTATTTTTATAAAACTTCCCAACTTGTTGGAGAACTGGAAAAGATAATTCAGTGTTCCCCTTCAAAATTGAGATTTTGATAACTTAAAAAACAAGATGAAGCAATATTAATAAATTACATCATGTAGCAGGAGAAATAAAGCCATGAAATAGAGAAATAAATTTATTTTTAAAATCCATTTACTCACAAAATAGTAATAAAATCTTCTAATAACAAGATCAGTCAGATATTGCAAACAGTTGACCATATTTTATTTCCTTGTATTTCAAAGTATTACTAAAAAACATGATTTGGTGTAAGAAAACTTAGAAAATAAGTATATTTCATAATTTTATTTAATAAAATTGTAGATGAAAAATTATCACCTAAATAATCTAGATCAAATTAAAAATATATTTAAATTTAAAATCTTATCTCATTTAACAAATGAATTCTTTTAAACTACACAAATTTTGTTTTTCGAACATTTTTTTTAACACAAATTATAAGACAACACTCATTGCAGTAAAAGATACTATTATAATTTTCCAGAAAAAAAAGTGAATGAAAAGTTGTTATAATAGCTTAATTTACAAAAAGTAATCTAATATTTCAAAATAATATATAGAATAAATTTACAATAATTATGCATTAAATAATTTGTACAAGAAAACTTGAAAGTAAATACAAATCCTTAAATGATTCATTCTATACACATTTCTCATTATATGTCATGCAACAAAATTAAAAAGTTCAATAACATAAAAATCTCTTTTTCAATAAAAATATAATTACATAAATTAATAGCTTAGTCTTGAGTTAAATTAAATAGATTATTTAAAAAATAATCATTATAATATAACAATAAAGGTATCCTTATTTAAAAAAGAATGTGTTTTTTATGACATAATATTAAATTTACGCATTAAAGAAGATAAATAAAAATTATAATGAAGTCAATTAAATGAAAAAAACAATACTTTATAAGTATCATGTATATCAAGATTAATGGAAATTTGTAAAAAAAAAATTTTTTCTAACGAAACAAAAAAAGAATCTTTTTAAAGAAGCAAAATTTATTTCTAAACATTATTCAAGATCATTTGAAAAATCAGCAATTTATTTGTGTTACTATGTTATTTAAAATGTAAATTGGATTTAAAGTTTTATGTGTTTCAAAACTTTAGATAATTATTTTTAGTAGATATAACATTTTCTTTTTAAAATTAAAGTAAGAACTAAATATTCCCATGCACAAGTATCAAGAATTTCAATTGCTAATTTTTCTTCTTCTTCTCTTTTTTTAAATAAAATCCAATAATAAAGCAAATACAGATGTAAATGAATAAAACGCCTTTCACACAACTACATAAGCAATTAAACTAACCTAAAATATTAGACTTGTTTTTAAATGTTAACAAATTAATTTTATTTGGTTAAAAATATATATTAAAGTAATGAATACTCAAAAATAGATAAATTATTAAAATAGCAATTAACTAATCAAACAAGAGTGCAAAAAAATTTAAAACAGAATTATGCTTAAGTTCACAAGCACATTCTGAACTAAGTCCTAATGGGTTAAAATACATTGTTTTTGTTAGCACTGATACGTTTTGCACTTTAATTTCTGGTTATTTGTATTTGCCCTACACAGAGGTATTTTTCTACTTACATCAGAATAATATTTGAAATTTACTATCGTTACAAAAATTTAAAGTGAATATCTTATTGATACTGAAAAAAGTGATCAAACTTATTTTCATTTGGATTGTTTAATTTAATTTTACTGATATATAAAGATTCAAAAATTATGTACTCATAAGGAATAAAGAAGCATGCTTTTTTTTTAATTATACTTGAAATGATAAAAAGAGATTAATATTCATTAGGAAGAGACAAATATTGCTCAGATTATTACTATGAAAAACATTTCTTGGCTTTTAAGAAATAATGTCACAAAAATAGACTATTATGTTTCTATCTCTTTAAAACTTATAACCTTTGGCTAAAGTTATAAATTTTAAATTTATAACTTTAACCAAAAGTAAATAAATAAAAGTCTTGAGTTAACACAAAAAAATTATCAAAAAGAACGAATTCTCATCTAAAATGCAGGCTTCCATCATTTAGGTAAAATGAGAGTAAATTTTAAGTTCTGATAGAACAGGAGTAAATCTTATGTTAATTGGAAAAGAGAGCATTCAGACTATTTGTATCAGCGTTTCTAATAACCTGAATGATTAAACTTCTGTCAAGATTACAATAATTAAATGTCTCAAGTATGTGTCGGCAAAAAAGTCATAATTTATATTTCATAATATTTTAATTCATGTTTTCTAAATTTCTTTGCATTTCATATTCTGAGAAGAAAAAGAAATCCTGAAATTAATACCTGTTTTAAAACAAAGCCTCAAATGCTTGTGACAAATGAAATTGGGAGGTGAGAACGATAAAGTTGTTAAGAATGTAACCTTTACTTTTTATAGAAAGAAATAACTTATTCTTGACTTACTTAAATAACTCTAATATGCCCTTTATATATATATATATATATATATATATATATATATATATATATAATATATATAAGGAGGTTAATAGGCAAAATATTTCAATTTGTTTAAATTTTTTCATCCTACATTTCATTTAATATAGTTTCTTGATTTTTTATATTTTTGTATTCTGTAGCAAAACAAGTATCAACAAAAAATCATTATACTAATGACATTTCTTTCCCTGCCATGACTCAAATTCATAAAGATTTGTATAGGCAGTTTACTTAAGCACAATTATGGAAGTTGTATTTCAATTTAAATAAAAAAAATTATTTTTCTATAGGGCATAATTTATTTTAATCACTTTATGCGAAATATATTACTTGAGAACACATTAAAACAGAATAGGGGCAAAATTTAAAAGATTTTATGAATATTAATATTAATGCATTTTGACTGGATGCATTCAATTTTACAGATACTATTGACAATAGGTAATTGAAAACATGATAAGAATATGTTGATTATTATGTGAAACTAAGCTTCCTTAATATTGATTGTAAAGTTTCAAGGAAGTAACAAAAAATTTAATTTACGATTGCCAGAAAACTTTACTGATTATAATAAGACTACAAAATTACAAAAGTGTATAATGTTTAATAATAAATAATTTATAAAATATTATTAAATTATTATCTATTTATGCAAGTTAAGTTCCTAATCAAGACTATATTTTTCCCAATTTATTTTAATTTTAAAAACAAAAATAGATAAGAAAATTGTATTAAAAAGTTAAAGCAAACAAAGCCTTTCTTTATATATTATAAATATCAAGTAAAATTGAACATACAAATAGTAAATTCCCAGTTGCATGAAAAAAAGTGCTCATAATAAATATTAAATGATCTTTATAAGCACTTGTTTAAATGAAATGCTTTTCCCATTCTGTTCTGAGCTTTGATAAGTTACTTTTAAATGTACATATATATTAAATAACTTTCTCAGCAAATAATCAACACATTTAACAGAAAAGTTAGCTTATCAGGAAAAAAATTCTTTAAGTTCGATGTGAAATTTCTTTAGTAAAACGTTATTATTGTACTGTTAATAATTGATTTGAGAGCATTTAAACTTTTGAAATATATCCTGCTAGATTAATTTTAAATGTACTGACCTATGGTGTTGTAGGTGATAGCTAAATAACCATTTCTTTGAATATACACTATTGCAATAAAATATCACTATAATAATATATTTAAAGTTTACTATTTAAATTCTATCAGGCTATTTATTTCCTAAATGCATTTTTTTTTATAATCTATCAATGGAGTGAGATTTTTGGATATATTTTCTTAACTGTTAAAAAAAAATTAATGATGAATAATAAGGAGGACTTAAGTTAGTTTGTCCCTCACAATTCGCTCATGGTGATTAAGATTAATGTAACTATGTACCAGATAGTAAAGTGAATTCTGAACCTAAACAAAAATCAATACCTGACATGAGAATCAAACTCATCAACTATATACAATTTTAAATATTTTTGTGATCTTAAAATTAATGTATGTATTCCAATAGTATTTTACAAATGCTCTACAAAATAACTTACAGTGTAACATACCATTAATAGATTAATTAAGTAAAAAAAAAAAAAAATACAATTTTTAATTTTGCATAGAAATTTTTAATTAAGAGTACTAAGCATGCTTAAACAAAAGGACATATAAAATGAAGTATTCAAATAAAATAAAAAATATACACTTCTTAATTTGAAAATTTTATTCTGTTTCTATTTTACTTGTAAAAAAATTAAAATATGATAATGGCTTATTAAGATTAGTAATAATTTATAAGACAAAAGATGAATATAAAATAATTTATAACCAGAAACTGCTCCACATAATGAAGACTGCCAAGGTTTTACAATAGAATTATTTTGTCTAGAAGACCATATACTCTAAAATAAAGAAAGAAATGTTATAATATTTAAATTAACATTACACATATAATAATAACTGATTATAATATATAATAAAAATTGAAACTTATGCAAATATAAATTGATATTTTAAAGATATTCAGATTTAAACATTTGATAAAATCAAACTAAGTATAATGATAGATTGAAACACATAATACTGAAAATATTCTAGTAAAAATTTTTAATTTAAATAATAAAACACAGGTGGTTATCAAAATATGGAAACAAAGTGAAATATGAGAAAACACATCATAAGCATTAAAATATTAGCCTAATTAATCTATATTGTTTTTAACATAAAAATTATAAATCATGGTAGTATTAAATTTAGTTGCATGTCTTAAACTTTTCAAAAGTAAAAAAAAATTCAGCCTTACAAAGTCAAATTGTTGAAGTATGATTAGTAGGAACAACTATGATCAACATCATAGATTTTAGACTTGTATAAATATCTAAAATCATGATATCATAAACAAAGCATGATAAGAGAAGTTTAGCAAAGAAATACAAAATTGTAGATAGAAGGAAAACTTGAAAGAAAGGGTTCAACCAATACTGAAATAGATTATAATGTTTAAATAAAAACTGGACAAAAATAATCACAGAGCTCAATCAATATCTGTGTTCTCAATGTCAATAACTAGTAAGAAGGCACTTTTATAAATAGAATAAGCAATCCCTAAGCCACAATAGATGTAATGTTGAATGTACAAACTCTAATCAATGGATAATTGGAAAATGGTTATAATGTCAATTTGGTTGGGTTTTGTGGCACAAGATCCAAAAATGACCAAGTTGCACCAAAACATAAATGTTATACTTTTTGAAGGCTAACCTTTTACATTTTCTCCTAAGAGGGTTGTATGTATATTTGGTAGACAACTATATAGTCATATAATCATTATTGTCTTCTTCCAACTGAAAATCATAAAAGTATAAGTGTCATTATATAGATAACCATATCATTTTCTGCTTTTAATCAAATCCAAAAAATAAAAGGATCAAAAAGAGAAATATTATCTGGCAAATATTATTATCACCATATTTAAAATAAGTAATTTAAGTGTTGTGACTACCATTTTCTGATGGATTTATGCAAGGTAAACAAAGTTCTTGCTGTTTTCCCATTGCCATTGAATGAAATGAAACAAGTATACAAATTAATGTAGGCCTGGTTGAGACACCAGTCAGTTGAAAGTAGGAATATAAGTCATCATAAAAGCAGATCCACTGCACATATTCATCAATCCTAATTTGTACAGTAGCAAAGAAAAATGGATGTGTCAAGGAAGCTCATTCTGTGTTTTTTACTTTATGACTTTAAAGAGGGCTTATCAGCTGCTATATCCAGTAGCTAAATATGAAGAGCATTTGGGGATAGTGCTGTTGAATGAATATATGGCATGGCATTGGTTTCACAAATTTAGCTTAGAAGATTTGTCCCTCTGAGATGAAACTCAGTTAAAGAAGGCCTGCATGTTACCATTGAGGAGGACAGTAATCAAACACATGAGGAACTAGCCAGACAATTTAATGTTTCTGGTGAAATAGTTAGACTTCATCTACTATGTAAGATGTATAGGCTGAGCAAGTAGGTTCCTCACATGCTGTTGGAAGTCCATAAGCAATAACAAGAGGCAGCCTGTTTATCATTGCTTTTTTCTCAACTGCAGCGCATGCATATTTAATTGTGTGCTGACCAGTGATGAAAACTGGGTCCTTTATAACACTCCCAAGAATTCCAAATATTGGTTATTGACACCCCAGGATACTATCCTGCATGGCAAAAGACCATTGAGGCACTCATACAATATTATGCTTTGTGTCTAGTGGACTAGTTGTCAAGTGGTTCACTATGAGCTGCTATTAACCAGCCAAATGGTCACTGCAGACATGTACTCGCAGAAATTGGAATGCATGCAACAGGCATTGTAACAGAAGAAGCCAGTTATGGTTAATCAATCACTTGGCTGATATTGTGGGCAGCATATCAAAGGGGTAGCCAGGAACACCATAGTGAATTGGTGGGGAGACTTTGTGCAATTTTCATTACTTATCTGACCTTATATGATCAGAGTACTACCTCTTCCATACAATCATTTTTTTGGAAAATCCTTCACCAATGCAGCAAACTTTGGCCAAGCACTCACAGACTTTTTTGCATTCAAAACTCCCAAGTTTTATTGCAAGACATGTTGGCAGAAGGTGCTGGATGCCAATAGTGATTACTTTGAGAACTATCAATAGGCTGTTTTGTAGATAGTTTTTTTGGGTCATTAAAAACACCAAGAACTTTCTTGTTTACCTTGTAGTACATTCTCTTTTATATTTTAAACAATGACATTTACATGTCACTATGAATGATAACAATGTTTAGTAATTTCAAGTATAGAGAACTATACTCTAAAATAGTTGTAAAAGCCAAAACAAGTTTTGCAAGAAAAAAATGAAAACAAATATATAATTTTTACTGTATAATAAGAGTGTAAAATGATAATCATATAAAACCCAAAAAGGATGAATTTTATTGAAGAAAAATTTTACTAATCAAATTCAACACTAATTTGTAGATAAGTTATAACAATAGAAAATTGTAAAGTAATATAATTTTAACAGAAAACTTTTATAAAAAACTTAAAGTTTTTTCTGTTTATGTGCTTCTTGTTTATAAATTTAAAGTCTTTTCTGTTGATGTAAATCAAAGACAAAATCAAAACCACAAAGAAAAAGAATAAGTTTGTAATTTTTATTGTACAAACCTAAATGCTATATGACAAACAGTTCTACATTAGTAGCTACATAACCCAAATATAGAATGAATATTGATAGATAAAGCATATAATTTACTCATTTAAATTTTTTTTTCAAATATTAATGTGACTAATATTCTAAGCAAAATTTTAACATATTTTTTGGACAATGATGACCTTCAAAATTTAAGCAAAGAAAATTATACAGTGAAACTTAACTACACATATAGCAATATTATAAAGTTATGAATTGTAAGTTACAAAAATAAACTTAAAGTTTAAAGCTAATATATACGCATGGCAGAATAAAAATCTTACTTTTAATTTCTCCCATATAGGAAATTGTATAAGAGAAAATGGTATTTCACGCAAAACCGTGCTAAAATATCCCCTGTATAAGCCAGAAATTCCCTATAATACAGATCTTATTACTAAATGTACAAGAAATTCATACTAATTGAAATAAAATTGTGTTTAGTCAGTGTAACAATAAAATTATAGTAGATGTAAGTAGATTTTGATAGTTATAATTGAGCTACCATGATCATTTGGTATTTTATAAAGAAATTGAAATAATAAAAATCTAAAGACATGTTTTATAATTGTTTTATAAAATAATAACAAGGACAGTTTATTAAAGATAAAGTCATTCATGAAATAAAGGAAAACAAAATTTGCTATATTTCAGGAAACTAGTGAAATACATTACAAATATGTTTATTATTTCCCTTTTTATTAAAAAATTTATATAATTTTTTTATATCCTTTTCTAACTTTTTTATACATAAATTTATAAATTTTTTAAATACACAATAAACGTTACGTTCGTTATTTTCGTTATTCGTTATTAGACACAAATGTTATTTTCGTTTTTATTTAAAAATGTATGTATTTTTTTTTTCTAGTTAAAGAATTTTAACTACATAAAGAGTTCTTAAATAGTAAAACATTTAACATAAAACACTAACATTAAATGGTAAAACATTAAATTTTTAACATGGTATAGTTCCTATAAAGATAACTTTCATGAGGGAATTCAAATCACAAAAGATAAAACCTGTAATTTTTCTTTATTAAAAAAAAAAATTTTTTTTTTACTTCAAAAATTATAATTGAAGTTAAAATGATGAAATTTATGATTAAAGATAAACATTTCCTAATCAGATACTTTTAAAATAATTAAAAACTTATTTTATATAGATAAATAATTAAAAAACTACACCTCCTGTTATAAAAATTTGGATTATTTTAAATTAAACTATACTAAAATAAATGTTGTATATTATTTTCCATTATATATGTAACATCCATTGATACTATTAGGACAAGTGAAATTTATACTATTTATATTCTTTGCAATATATATATATATATATATATATATATAATTACCAAATGAATGATGGTGAAATTATGATAACTTTTTAAGTTAATCCATTTTTTTTGGTACTCTTTCATAATATTTGTTTTTAAAGTTTGCATATTTATTTTATTAAAACATATCTAAATCTCTTGGCTTTCTTTTATATAATTTGGGAGTTATACTAAATGTCACTTTATTTTACATACTAAATTAAATAAAATACTTAAGGGGTATGAACTTAAACTATTATTTCAAATAAATAATGTTTAATTTACTTTCAAAGAATAAAGATAGCAATTTTAATATAATTTATGCAATTTTTAGATAAATTATATAAAGGCTACTATCATTATATTTGTTATCTATTAAAAATGTAAAGCTTAAATTTTTATATAAGTTGACAGAAATTATAATATTTTAAACTAAATCTTAACTAGAAAAACATGTAAGTGTAAATGAAATGAAGGGTATAAATAAAATTCAAAATAAAGATCAATCAATAATTAAGTACATTTTTAGATATTTTTATACTACTCTTTCTTTGGTAACCAATATCAAGCAAATGCTTGATCTTTGTTTTTAATTATATGCCTTTAAGTTTTCATTCATTCCTCTTTTTTTGATTGCCCCAATAAATGTTTAAAATCAATTTTGTAAACTGTATATTTATTATGTAAATCAAGATACATTTGAATATATAATTATTTTCATAAAAACAGTTCAATTTACACAGAAATATATTTTTAAAATTACAAAATGGTTTTTATATAAAATAATAAGTAATGTTCAATCCAAAAATGATTTTATTTAAGCATCTCTATTTACATTTGTAATAAGTAATCCAGTAATTTAATTTCACAAACATATAAATTTCACTGATACAAAGGAGCAAATTACATTTTATGAGTCACATTATATAGAAATTTTTAAACCAAAAGTAAATCAGCAAAAATAGTTTTAATTTGCTAGTTTGCTCTACATTTTATATTTTTTAAATATTTAAAAGCTTTATTGAACCTAAAACTTTCGTATTTAAAATTATGTTACTTAGATAAGAAATAAATTACATAAAAAATTATTTTAACTGTCTAAATTTCAGAAAAAATGAATTTCTTCTTAATTTACATGAAATAAAAGAAAGAAAATATTCTGATAAATAACATTTAAGTGAACAAAATTTAAAAACTAGGTAATTATAACAATGAAAAAATTCAGATTATCTTTTTTGGAAACTGAATTTTGTTAATAATTATAATTTAAAAGAAAGAATATACCTTACAAATGTAAAAGGATAATTTAGACATTGCAAATTTTTTAAAACAAAGGATAGGAAACTCTAAACAAAATTGTTTTTATTTGAATCAACTAATAATTAAGTAGAAAGGGTAATTCGAGTAAATGTGGTATTTTTATGAAACAAAATATCCAAATGAAAATTTTTCTGGAGAAAAAAATATGCAGATATTTAATAATTTTTTTTCACTTAAAACATACTGGTGTTTTAATGCTCAGATCTTTGCTAAAGAATGAGAAATAAAATCACAATAAATTAATATTTAAAGCAACTAAGTATAGAGTTTTATATTTATTTTACAAATGAAAAGATAAAATATGTCATTTTAATTAGAATCATACCTTAATAGCTAGATGTGATTTTGATAGTAAAGAAATCAAATTATTGAAGGCATGTTAAAGGCACTTATGAAATTTGGAAATAAAATAACCATAAATTAAACTTTTAGTGATGGAAAAGTTTTTAAAAAAATGATTTTTTTAGAAATAACAGTATAGTCTAAAATTTCCGATGAGAGGTATGAATATAACCTTATGAATTTTGCTCAATATTGACTATATATGACAATTTAATAATATTAAAAAATTTTCAATTACAAAAATAATCTAGCACGGAAATTTAAGAAACTGAATGCGGTGTCAATAAATGTACCAGTAGGCAAAGAAGATAAATCCATGAAAATGTTGACATTCTAGTTTACAGAACTTCAAAGAAACATAAAATTAAATGAAGTGAAAACTGTTTTATCATGACTTTTAGCTCCCCCATGATCAATAAAAACAAAATGGATCCCCATGATACAAGATTTTAGGTGCTAGTTAAGTTTTTATTATAAACATAAAGAGTAAAAAGTTTAATGTAAATTAATGTGATTTTTCAAAGTAATACAGAGACCTACTTTTCTATCTTATTGTATTTTACAGATTCTTGTTCAATCTTTTTCCCACCACAGAATGAATAAACTGTAATTGGTTTTGTAATGGGTAAAAGAGCAAAATGGATGTCATGCTATCCAAGTCTACCTCTCAAATCACTTAGATTACTGACACTAGAGTTTTTGCCACTCGATAGAGAGAGTTAATTAATATATTGTATCCATTTGACTATTTGTACAGTTTTTTTGTTGGATTATTTTCCAGAGAGATTAATGTGAAAATTAATACAAGTTTAAAAAAATAAGTAAAATAAAAAGTTTATAAGAAAGATTCACGAGGGCTGAAAAAAAGCACTATTAGATTTTGTAAGTTGATAAAGAAGCACTTTTTTGCTACACATAGATTACAAAAAATACATTCAACTTTGATTGCACAAAAAAATTGTCGAGAAAAGAGAGCTAGATCAGAAAAGAAAAAACATAAAGTCTCTTACTATTGCTGTAATACATATAAATTTATAAGTATATGCTTAAACAGATTTGACATTTGGAACAAAAGATTAATAGATAAAGATTAGAAGATAAAGTTAATTTCTTGCACCTGACAAAATTATTTATTTGATTAAATCAGAATGATAAATTGAAGTTTTGCAGAGAAAGCAGAGGCATTTTGAATGAATTTTTATATTGGGCATAGAGGCTAGAAATTAAAATTAACCAATCACATTTAATTAAAGAAAAGCACCTTGAATTATGATTATTATAATAAATTTTTCTTTTCAGCTCTGTAGCAATCTCTTGAATCTATGAAAGCTTGTCTAGGACTACTCATCAGTAATTCATAAATCCTACCCTCTCTCTAAAACACTTACACAAAGTTTGAACCCTTTTTTATATCTTATTTAATTAAAATAAGAAAATTAAAATTTGACATATAATTGTTTGATATTTTTTAGTTTCAATAAATTAATATTAAATGTAAAATAATATACAAAATCAAGGAATTCATTTTAGCAATGCTTTATAAGTTAATAATCATAGTATCACTATGAATATGTTATTTCATATTTTCAAGTAACCTATGAGAGAGCAAAAATTAGTGATACATGCTAACTTGGGTAAATCTTAAATTCATAAAGTAATTGCATAAAACAGCAATTATTATTTGTTAAACATTGAAGTTATTTGCAGTGATATGAGTTGTAATGAATTTTTATTTATATCACCAATTGCCATGAATTCAAAATGTATATATATTTACACCAAACCACTTCAAATGTAACATAAAAAGAATAAATAATTTTTCGTCAAAAAATAAAAATATCATGTTAGAACAAAACTAAGTATTTATACATAATATTTTATCTTCAAATTATTTGTAACTGATTACTAGAAGATAGCCTATAAAGAATTTAAATAATTTTTTTTAATTTATTTCTGCGCAATACTTCATATAGAAAAAAATATTTGACATTTAAAATTCTGGAATATTATATCTAATAATGAATATAAACACAGGAGTAATTTTAGAAAGTAAACAAGAAGAACCTTACTTCAGATTTCAAAGTAGCCTGCAAACTTTTCCAACTAGTTAACTTGGAATTGGCTTGAGTTCGCTGTTTAATAACTTCTGTTGGAACACGAACAGTACATGAAGCCTAGTTAAATAAAAATCATACATAATCTCAAATAAGAAAATATTTAATTAAATGGAACAGATAAAACTATATCATCATGCATGGGGAATCCAAAGAGAGATATACCCGCCTGCCTTAGGGAGAACAGATCGACTAGGAATTGTATTTTGGACTCAGTGTATTGTCACAAAGAATGTTCATATTTTGTACTATAGTAAAGGACTGCAGTTTTTAATTGAAGAACAACAGTGACCAACTTTCCATACAGAAAGTGAGATGAATAAGAGAAGGAATCAGGGAAAAAGAACCATACAGTGTAGTACAGCTGTGAAAAAAAGAAAACACATTTTTGGAACTGGATTTCTCTTGAGTAGGAGGGTGAAACAATTGATGATTGACTTTGTCTCAAGCTCATCTTAACTAAGAAAATTTTTTCAACTAGAGTATCATCAATCCTCATGTGCCAACAGAAGAGGAGGGAGAATAAAAACAATTTTATGAAGATCCTCATATACTTTACAGAAGCTGCCCAAAACATGATGTTAAGATCGTTTTAGGTGTCATGAACACTAAAATAGGAAAAGAGAATAAATTCAGGCCAACCATTGGAAAATATAGTTTACACAAGAGTTCTAAGGGAAATAGCCAGCATCTGATTTACTTTGCTACAAAGAATGGTATGGCCATATCTAGAACTCTTATTACTAGACTGTGACAGACTAAAAGCCGAAGCCACCAAGAAAATCCTTCAGTTAAGCTTAGTTGAAGCACTTTGCTTAACAAACTTAGCCAAAATAGACAGCATAGAAACTAAATGGAAAACATTAAAGGATGCTATCTTAAATATAACTAATGATATATTGGGCACAATGAAAAGAATCAATTCCAATGATTGATTTAACCAGGAGTGTATACGGCATCTTGAGTAAAGATGATTGCATGTAAAAACATGTTGCAAAAAGGGCATTCAAGAAGATCAGTTGAAGACTACAAGAAAGCCAGGAGAAAAGGGTACACTCAGCAAAAAAGAGACTTTCCTATGAAGATCTTTTCAAGATTATTGAACATCTAAGTGGATCTAATCAAAGAAGAGCTTTCTTTCATGGAATAAATCTTGACCACAAAGACTTCAAACCTAGATTTACTGCTTGTAGAGACAAAAACAAAATCATTTTTAATGACATGAGAGAAGTTCTTAACCAATGGAATGAGTATTACAATGATTTGCTGAATGGAAACTGACATGGTGATTTTTCACTAGTTCCATTCCCGAATAATGAGTTCATTCCACTGCCATCTTTAATTAAATTTATAGAGGGAGTTGTGAGATAAAAAAAAATGCCAAGTTCAGGTTTTATACCTCCAGAACTCATTAAAAACACAGCATCCAAAAATGCTGAAGAAATATAACATCTTATAGATTGGTGAGGACTTATGAAGTTTTACTAGATGATTGGAAATTGAGCATAAAGTGCCATATATATAAAAAAGGCGATATTTTAGAATGTTAAAACTACAGAGGCATTATCCTGTTCTGTACTTTCTATAAGTTATTCTCTATAATATTATTTAACAGGATAACTGCATACACCAAAAACATTATTAGCAACTACTAACGCTGTTTTAGAAAGGGGAGATTAACAACAGAATAGATTTTTAACTTAAGATAAGTGATGGAAAAGACCAGAGAATTTGATATAAAAGCTCATTAGTCATTCGTTGACTTTTGAACAGCTTATGGCTCAGTGAATAGAAAATTACTTGTACTATCAATGAAAAAATTTAATATACTTCAAAACCTCATTAGGTTGGTAACAATAACTTAAAGTGAAACTAAGCTAAGCGTTTAGATACAAAATAGTTTGTCAGAATCAATAATTTTTTCAGGTGGCCTCGGACAAAGAGAGGGACTGGCTGGCTTACTCTTTAATCTTGCTCTCCAAGAAATGGTCAAGGATTCTGCAATCAACACTAAACAATTTTTCACTAATCTGTGAAAATATTTGCATTTGTAGATGACATTGACATAGTCACCCGGACACACTAGGTGCACTTAAACAAGCCTTCTTCTTCTTAAAAAATAGAGACAAAGAAACTGCATCTTATAATCTATCAAACTAAAACCAAGTACATGACAGTTACCAGTTTTGGTGACACATATATTGAAATAGGAGACTTCAAATTTCAAGTAATTAACATTTTCAACTATTTAGGCTATGAAATGAATATTGTGAAGGACTAAATGTCAGAGATATATAAAATTACTGCTGATAATAAATGTTTCTATGGAATACACAGATACTTAAAATCTATTCTGATTAGCAAGAAAACAAAATTACTGCTTTATATAAACATTTATATATGTACATATTTTTGATAAGGCTCCAACCCACATATGCTGGTGAAAGTGTGCAATGGCCAAAAGTGATAAAGAAACCCTAGCAGTTTTTGAAAGAAAGATACTGCAAAGTATTTTAGGAAATGTAAAATGTAATGATAAATAAAGGAAAAGAACAAATTCAGAACATTATAAATTATATAGAGAGCCAGACATAATAAAATTTATTTCAATCCAAAGACTGCAATGGACAGGACACTTGATCAGGATGGAGAGTGATCAAGTCACCATAAAGATTTTTGACATTAAACCAACTGGAACCCGAAAAAGAGGAAGACCAAGAGTCCTGGGGATCCACTGTCTTGAAACAGATGAAAAAATTTTGAAAATAAAAAATTATAAGAGTTTTTCAAAACAGAGGGCAATCTGGAAATCTGCTCTGTGGAAGGTTAGGGCCTCATCTGGGCTGATATGCCACTGAAGAAGGAAGGAAAACTCTAGCATACTTAGGAAGATGATTATAAAAAATATCATGATATATAAAACTGACATTATAAATAACCACAAAATGAATAATCTGAAATTTTAACAATGACAGATTTAATTTTATAAAATTCTAATGAAAAATTTCAAATTTAATCCAAAATTTATCTTTTATAGTTAATAGATTAATTTAAAAAAAAAAAAAAAAAAAAAAAAAAAAAA